>SKCR01025416.1:0-233174 GCA_019454045.1 Zanthoxylum bungeanum
GAGAGTGCAACTTCGGGTTTTTAGTGGAATAACCCAGAGTTAATAATTCGAAATATTTAATTAAGAGCTTAATTAATATTTTGAGATCATTGGAGCTCGGAACCGTAGGTCCATTTGGTCCCCGTGCTAGCTTGATATACTATAGCGGATTTAGTATAATGGATAGTCGAATTATATACTCACAAATGTATAAATATTATTAATATGATTAATAATTTTTCAAGTCTGATCCGTGTGCCTAAACCATTTCCGCTGTGCAAGGAAAGTGTTTCCTACAATTGGCATCGAGAGCAAGGTTGAAAAGTGTTATTAACCCTTTTTTTTTTCATTTAAAGTTACTATTTTTAATATGTTTATATAAGTAATAATTATTGATATGCATGTTTAGATGAGTAGGCACAAAATAATATTCATATGATGAATGAATATTATTTTTTCATGTGATGAATGAATTTTGCATTGGTCGTAAGTTTTTTCGGCTATTATTTTATTGTTGGTTTTGTTTTTGGGATGTAAGGCCATAAGGTCATTTCTACAATTGTTGTATTTTTATTTTCCAATGTAAAATTTCAATTGTTGTAATTTGGAGCACCGAAGTCGCAAAATGAGCAAACACCACCTTCGAGCGTGAATTGAAGACCAATGGATGCCTTGGGTAATTTTGTACTAATTAGATTAGTATAGGAAAAATAAGAGTCCGGTCAATGCAAAATAATTTTTTTGTTATATGTATGTTTAATTCAAATTGTTTGAATAACATGGCATATAGCTTATGGTGTCTACTCTTGCATTTCACATGTCATAACATGCATTGGATGCATTATCATTATAGACATGAAATGTGATTTTATGTGATTTAAAATGTTTAAATTAGAATAGGATATGCATATGTAGGACACAGAAATCGGCGACGCTGTCCCGGGCTCGCGGCCCGGTCGGGAGTACGGAATAGCCCGCATGGGACTAAACCGGAGAAATAACATGAAGTCGCCACCCGGTGTGAACCGGGAAAATGATTTAAGGCCGCACTCACCCCTCGCAAGGGAAGACCTCAAACTGTTGGGTTCGGAATGGTCCCTTACTTATGCCACTTGTAATGAAATGATTGGTGCAATAACTTAACCGAATCTACGCAACATACATCTCCAATAGTATTCTATTTCTAGGTTCACATGCATGAAAGTAAACCGGAATAACAGCAAGCATATAATTTCATAAACACATCATATTGATAAACACAGAGACGCAAATAAACAATAATTGTACAAGCATGCATATTAAAGAGAGTCAATTAAGTGCATAATGTAAAGAGATAACTAAAGAGGCAATTAAGCGTTAAAATAAACGTGCCATGATACGATGCAAAAGAAGATAGACAATAAAGATGAAAGAAACGAGATGCGATATATGCCCACATCTATATAGGACTTCAAGTCTCTGATTAAACATATCTCACGTTCAATCGAACGTACTTTGTCCGGTGTGACAAAACGTTGTGGCAAAGGTAGCCCTTAGGCTTTCTATCCCTCAAAATGGAGGACCTTTAATCCAACTTGATTTGCCCATACGCAATGCAATATGATGCATGATTATGCAAGGAGATTTCATACATAAAACAAATAACGGAATAATAAAGGCGCGACAAAGTATTGTCGTAAAGGTAGCCTTTTAGACTTTTCTTTTCTCAAATAGAAAACCTTTAGACCAACATACTAAGCCCATGCGCATCACATTACAATGCATATAAAATAAAGACAACAATATAGGACTTCGCATGCTCAATTAAACACATCTCACATTCAATCAAACACACTTTGTCCCGCGCGGCAAGTATTGTCGTAAAGGTAGCCTTTTGGAATTTTCTTCCCTCAAATAGAGAACCTTTAGACCAACATACTAAGCCCATGCGCATTATATCATCAATACACAAACAAATAATCGTACGGAAATTAAATGGCGGAATATAAAATGTGGATAATAAACAAACAAGATAAAATAAAGTGAAAAATGTGCCGTTTTCTCAAGTGGTACGTGGAGTTGTATCCCAAGTACAGACCGCACTACCGTCCATTCGGATTCGACTACGGAATTTACGTCTGAGTTTCCATCCTATAAACCACAATAGATGACACATTTTCCATTCATTCAAGGGCCACAACATGCATCATTAAACGACTCTCATGCGATAATGTATTAAAATAAATAAAAAAATGAAAGATAATAAATAAAGAAGGTGCCCTCAGGTCTAACCTATTTTGTCGTCTCTCGAAATCGTGTTACACGGCCGTCGGAAGGGTGAATGCTCCGCAACTCTTCCGGTTCACTGGTTCAACATTTTTACTCGTTGTTTCGCTGTTTGGGCTGCTGTTTTCACTCCGTTTCGCTGCTATTTTTGCTGTATTTTATGGTCACTATTTTAAGGTAATTTATGCCACTGTTTTTGAGGTTTTTGGAGGGTTTGGGGGTGCGGTTTTGTCACTGTTTTGGGGCAATTTTTGATGTATTTTTTGGGCTGTTTTAGGGGCTGTTTATGCGGCAAAACTGGGCAGTGCAGTGAAGGCTTTTCTCGGTAGTTTTGGGCAGTGTTATGTGCGGCAATTTGGGTGTGCAGGGAAGGGTTTATGCATGAAATGTAGGGGGTGTTTGGTGTGAAGCCTTGTTTTATGAATCTGTGAAGGGTTGACGGTCAGGGGGCCTGTTACGTGAGTGGATGGCTGGGCGCAAGGGGGCTGGTGAATGTGGCCTTAGCGTGAGGGATGAGGGTTGTTGAAGGCTTTCTGTGAATATGGCAGATTACGTGAAGCAAGGGCTGTGTCGTTTTGGGGGATGTGAGGGGCTGCTGGCTTGGCGTTAGTGGAAGGGCTGAGGGGGTACGTGAGGGTTGTTGTTCAGCTTGTTGTGCGCTGATCAGAAGGGTCCCAATGAGTTTTATCTTCAAGTGGATGCTTGGTTTAATTGTTGTTTCTTTGCTGGTCGGTGGGGCTGCTTTTGTTTATTTCTTTTTGTTGGTTTGTGGCTTAGGTTTAGTTTGTTTCAAAGGGTTTTTCGTTTGGTGTTTGTTCACGGCAAGGAAGGGGTTTTTGGGGTGTTGGACGGCAATGGGCAGTGGTTTTCTTCTTTGTGTTTTTTGTGTGAATGAGCTAGGAGAGGTGAGGGTTGGTTTTGTGTCTCTTTTATAGACAAAGGCTAGGGTGAATCCTTGTTTGAAAAGGAATGAGATTTGTTAATAAAGGTGATATCTTTTAATTAGTATTTCATAAGGAAAACATCTTTTTAATTAGGGACAAGATTTGGCTTGTTTTGGAAGATCATATATTTGATTTACTTTAATTATGTATGTAATTATTTAGATTTTATTTGATTTGTTTTAATTTCCCATGTGTTAAATATGTGATTTTGTATTTTTGGATGTGTTTTAAGGGCTTGGGTTTTAAAACGGAGGTCCAACAAGCGAGCCCGAAGCTAAACAAGCGAACTAAATCCAACAAAAATCCCAATTTCTGACTTTTCCCTTCCGACGTCCGTTTCCCGCGACTTCCGCGACTTAAAAGGTAGTGTCTCCAAATGAGACTCATCATAGGGACTTACATGCAAAAATGCAGTGCCTATAGCATGGAAAAATAATTAATTGGATTAATTAGTTTTATGGTTTAAAATTTAAATTCTAATATATTGGGCTTAATAAGTGCATAATAAATTCCATTGGTATATAGGATGGAAACCCGGACATAAATTTCATAGCCGAATCTGAATGGACGGTAATGTAGTCTGCACTCGGGATACAATTCCACGTACCATTGGATTTTATAACGCACTAAGACTAATTCAATAGTTTAATATATATCTTGACCATTTTAGGATTCTAAAATTTTTTTAACCTCTTAGTTTTCTAGTATTTTAAAAGTTAAAATATAATAGGTCACTAATACCACTCTAATTAAATTAGTTTAATTGAGTAATACAATTAGTAGAGACTAATGGAAATTAGTGATACAAATTTTAAGAGTTAAAATTGGTTAGGTCACTAATAGTGTACTAGTGTAAATAAGAGTTATGATTTAGCCACCATAAATTTATTCACACTAGTTATATTAAGAATATTAGATTTTTGATAAATAGAAACCTTAATTTTAAATTAGTGAGTGGGAGAGGGATATACGACAGTATATCCCGCGATCTCCGTTGTTAGTCCGAAAACGTGAGATTCTAAATACGTCTCGAGACGGCTTTGCTTCCGTCCCCCTACGGATGGTGTCCATTTTGTGTCAATATCAGGTTTGGATTCCGAGATGATAGGGATTCTAGATGTATCTTGTGAACAGACCTACCATACGGCGGTACTTCATTTGTTAAGTCCAAGGATCCCGAAATGGTGGGTCACACTCACAAAGGAATAATTAACTATTAATAAAATTCCTTGATCAAATAAAATGGTAATTGGTTAATATAGGAATAAGAGTTATTCCCTTATATATTAATCGACTGAGATTGTCTCGGTCTATCATGCAAGTACTTGACCTACCTTACGGCGGCACTTACTTGTGGGATGATAGATTTTCGTGGCATAGTAATTTTGTTAGGTTTCTAATCTGTTATTCATGGTTCATGCATCATGTTTATTTTATGCCAAAATTATTTGATGATTTTAATATATGATGAATGAATGTTAAATGCATGTTTATTTTATTTTTCAGCCATGGTTTCTCCAATTATTTCCATACTCTTAAACGATAAATAAACGGGAGAAAATTATGTTAAGTGGAAAAGTAACATGAACGCTATCCTAGTCTATGAAGACCTAAAGTTTGTCCTGACGGAGGAGTGTCCTCCCGAGCTGGCCAGAAATACTGGCCAAACTGTGCACGATACCGGCCAGAAATGGGTCGCAGCTAATGAGAAAGCCCGCTGCTACTTGCTAGCAGAGATGTCTGAGGTTCTTGCTACAAAGCATGAACCTATGGCTTCAGCATCTTAGATGATGAAGCCATTGCAGGGCATATTCGGAAGCCTTCAGAGCGTCAACGTCATGAGGCCATGATCTCAGCGATGACTGATAGGATGAAGGATGGGGCATCATTCCGAGAGCACGTCTTGAGGATGATGACCTATCTCAACACTGGTGAAACCCATGGAGCTCGTATTGATGAGCGTAGCCAGGTGACCATGATTATGGAAACTCTTCCGAAGAGTTTCCTGCAGTTTAAAAGTAACTATATTATGAACATGTTGACTTTTACTTTGACACAGCTGCTAAATGAGCTCACCCTATACGAGTCCATGCTTGTGGATCCTCGTAAGCCCAGTGCTGAGGCAAATGTTGCCGAGTCTTCTAAATCTGTAAAGATGAAGAAGAATAACACTCGGAAGGCTAAGGGTAAGCCCATGAAGAAGAAGAACAAGAAAAGGCTCCAATGATGCCAAGCCCAAGGGAAAGTGTTTCTACTGCAACAAGAACGGACATTGGAAAAGAAATTGTCCTAAATACCTTGCTGAGCTGAAGGAGAAAAATGATACAGATAAATATGATTTACTCGTTATCAAAACTCTATTAGTGGAGGATGATAAATCAGTATGGATTGTTGATTCTGGAGCCACTAACCATGTTTGTTCTTTTTTGCAGCTACTTGACTCATGGAGGGACCTTGCTGAAGGTGACTACACCATGAAGGTCGGGACAGGGGATGCCGTTTCAGCAAGAACAGCGGGAGTTTCCAGTTTAAATTTTATAAATAATAATTATTTAAATTTGAACAATGTGTTATTCATTCCTGGTTTTCGCAGGAATTTGATTTCTATTTCTAAACTTTTGGATGATGGTTATTCAGTTTCTTTTAATAGCAATTTAGTTATTATTAGTAGAAATGGATTAACCATATGCACAGGAAACTCATAAAATAACTTGTATGTGTTAAGACCATTAACACATAGGTCACTGCTCAACGCTGAAATATTTAAGGTTGAGAAACTTAAAACTAAATGGCAAAAAATTTCTCACGATGACACATATCTGTGGCATCTTAGACTTGGTCATATCAGCCTTGACTGGTAGACAGATTGAAAAGAACGGAGTCTTAAATCAGTTAAAGCTCGGAACTTTACCAGTCTGCGAATCCTATTTAGAAGGAAAAATGACCAAGAGACCTTTTACTGGAAAATGTATAAGAGCTAGTCAACCATTCGAGCTTATATATTCGGACGTTTGCGGACCGATGAATGTAAGTGCCCAAGGTGGTTATGAATACTTCATCACATTCATTGACGATTATTCCAGATATGGTATGTTTACCTAATGCAGCACAAGTCAGATACTTTTGAAAAGTTCAAAGAGTATCGTGCTGAGGTTGAAAACCAGTTAGGTAAAACAATCAAGCCTCTACGATCAGATCGTGGAGGAGAATACCTTGACAGAGATTTCGAGGAATTCTTAGTTGAACATGAGATAGTATCCTAGCTCACAGTGCCTGGAACACCACAGCAAAATGGTGTTGCAGAAAGGAGAAATCGGACCCTACTAGACATGATGAGATCTATGTTTAGTTATATCTCACTACCTAGTTCGTTATGGGGATATGCGTTACAAACTGCAATGCATATCCTTAATGTAGTTCCATCTAAGTCTGTTCTTAAGATTCTCTTAGAGTTGTGGAGTGGTCGTAAAACTAGTTTATGACATTTCTGCATATGAGGGTGTCCAGCACATGTGCTGAAGAATAAGATTAAAAAGTTGGAGCCTCGTTCTCAGGTGTGCCTATTTGTAGGCTATCCTAAGGAGACTAGGGGTGGATTCTTCTATAGCCCTAAAGATAACAAAGTGTTTGTATCGACAAATGCTACGTTTCTAGAGGCGGACTATATGAGGAAGTTTAAGCCTCGAAGTAAAGTGTTACTCGAGGAGTTACTTGCTGGTTCGACCAGCACACCATCGTCAATGACAGTTGACAAATACATAGCACCTTCGACATCTGAGCGTCAGATGCAAGTTCGTCAGAATGATCTACTAACTAGACGTAGTGTGAGGGTTGTACAACAACCTGATCACTACCTTGGGATTGGAGAGGCACAAGTTGTCGCATCCAGCGATGGTATAAATGATCTATTGACCTATTGTAGTGCAATGGATGATTTTGACAAAGAGGAATGGCTCAAAGCCATGAACCTAGAGATGAAATCTATATACTCCAACTCAGGCTGGAAACTTGTAGACCAACCTGATAGGGTGAAACCTATAGGTTGCAAGTGGATCTACAAGAGGAATAAGGGAGCAGATAGGAAGGTATATACCTTCAAGGCTAGGCTAGTGGCCCAGGGGTTATACCCAGAAAGAGGGAGTTGACTATGAGGAAACTTTCTTGCCAGTAGCTATGCTCAAATCCATCCGCACTCTTCTATCCATTGCCGCATATTACGACTATGAAATTTGACAAATAGACGTCAAGATTACATTCTTGAATGGCAATCTTGATGAAAGTATCTATATGGTACAACCAGAGGGGTTCATAGCCCAAGGTCAATAGCAAAATGTTTGCAAGCTGAAAAGGTCCATTTATGGACTTAAGCAGACATCTCGATCTTGGAATATAAGATTTGATAACACGATCAAGTCTTATGATTTTGAGCAAAATGTTGATGAGCCTTGTGTATACAAGCACATCATTGACATGAAGGTGATTTTTCTTATTTTATACGTCGATGATATTTTACTCATTGGGAATGATATAAAGATCTTATCGGACGTGAAAACCTGGCTAGCTAACCAATTTCAAATGAAAGATTTGGGAGAGGCCAGTTATATTCTTGGGATTCAAATACTTTGGGATCACAAGAAACGATTGTTAGCTATGTCTCAGACATCCTATATCGACAAGATCCTTACGCAATTTGGGATGAAGAATTCCAAGAAAGACAATCTGCCTTATCGGCATGGAATTTATTTGTCAAAGGAACAGTCTCCTAAAACACCTCAAGATGTTGAGGAAATGAGACATATCCCATATGCCTCAGCAATTGGTTGTCTCATGTATGATATGTTATGCACGAGACTGGACATCGGGTTTGCAGTGGGAGTAGTCAGTAGGTTTCAGTCGAACCTAGGATTGGATCATTGGGTGGCTGTGAAACACATTCTCAAGTATCTTAAGGGAATGAGAGATTATATGGTTGTATACTCCGGTGAGGGTATGATCCTAAGAGGATATACGGACTTTGATTTTTAGACAGATGTCGATTCTAGGAAATCAACATATGGATCAGTGTTTACCCGGGGCTATAGTATGGCGGAGTATAAAGCAATCTTGCATTGCTGACTCCACCATGGAGGCTAAATATATAATAGCTTGTGAAGCAGCTAAGGAAGCAGTCTGACTCCGTAAATTCTTGGGAGATCTGGAAGTTGTTCCAGATATGGATAGACCACTCGTACTTTATTGCTATAATAGTGGTGCAATGGCAAATTCAAAATAATCAAGAAGCCACAAGAGGGGAAATCATATAGAGAGGAAATATCATCTTCATCAGGGAGATAGTGCAGAGAGGAGACTTTACTGTCACAAAGATTGCATCCGCAGAGAACCTGACTGATCCGTTTACAAAGACCTTGTCGGCTAAAGTGTTTGAAGGTCACCTAGATGGTCTAGGATTACGTGACATGTCTCATTTTCTCTAGTGCAAGAGGGAGATTGTTGGGATGTATGCCCTAGAGCTGCATGTAATGTAAACGGTTTTATATGTTTTGAAATAAAATGATGCATTATTCATTTATCAAAGTGTTTGTTTAATTTTCGCATATTATAAATTATCTAGAATACCCTAGATTACTTATATGCCTTCAGACTTAGTGAATGAGTGTCATACACAAGAGGATTTAAGTATGAAGTTAGTAATCTTAAATAGTCCATAGAGATCAAACAAAACGGGTACTTTGTTTGTGGTTTATCTATAATGCGGTCATTTCTATGTTTATATGGCGACCTTAATCTGGGATCGTCCATGTAGAGATATGAGAATGTATGCACTTTGTATGATGTGATCATATAAGACTGGAACTAGATGGAAATGACATTTTTATAACATCTCTTAAACAAAGAAAGTCATTTCAATCTCTTAGATGGTCATATATGGATTGATCTTAATCCCGAGTGTACTATGAACTCCTGCATGGCAGGCTATGTCATTTGATTTACAAAGGTGAGGTTGGTGTAGCAGTCCCGACCAATAGCTACGTACTTTAGGGGCTTGTTCTGTTGTGTAGCTGGGAACGTTTTACATAGATATGGAGTGCACTCATTCTTGCAAGAAGTAGATGAGTATCTTCCTTAAGGGTTAATTCGTTACTTGAACGGTTTGAGCGCTCAAGTCTTTCTATTACGAAAAGAAAGATTAAAATTCATAATGGTTATGAATAAATCGTTCATTAGAGAATCAATGGCACTTAAGGTATAAATAATTAGAGGGGTATAACAGACATTATGACCTATCTCTAATTACAAGATACTCGTGAAGGGTCAATTCGTATGTAGTGACTATATCGATAGACACCGACTTGATTCGGCTTAATATATCATCTGCGGCAACAAGATTGCAACTTTGGATTTTTAGTGGAATATCCCGGAGTTAATAATTTGAAATATTTAATTAAGAGCTTAATTAATATTTCGAGATTATTGGAGCTCGGAACCGTAGATCCATTTGGTCCCCGTGCTAGCTCGATATACTATAGCGGATTTAGTATGATTTTATAGTCCAATTATATACTCACAAAGGTATAAATATTATTAATATGATTAATAATATTATTTCTTCACACTTGAAACTTTATATGAAAAGTTAATATATGGTTTTGTTAAATATATGATATTTATACACATGTATTAAATTATATAAGATTTAATTTAATGTAAGGTCAAATTAGGAATTCCAAATTTATTTAAATAAAATGGTGAATTTGGAATTTCCAAATTTTATGGGTTTTCGAAACCCTTGGCATTATTTTGGAAGTTACATATTTTGAATGGGTGTTAATCATTCAATTTTGTAACATATATTTTCTTAATGGAAAGTAAATACAATTGTTATAAAATTAATGAAAAATATATGTTATGGCCGAATTTGAGAGGGGAGAAAAGGGGAATGATTTGCTTTTGTTTTGGAAACAATTACCCTAAGTATAAAAAGGAAAATTATTTTTCTTTTTGCAGAAGTCTTTCATTCTAACCCTAGCCTCCATCTTCTTCTTCTTCATTCTCTCTCAAAAGTTGAGACAAAACCAAAAGAAAGAACAAGAAGAAATTAAAAACAAATACCAAGTGTGATTAAATCTCTAAAATATTTATGGATTATTTTGTGAGTCTTGCCCACACAAGTTTCTGTTGGTAACGAGATATAGTCTGGAAGACTTTTTGGTTTCGAACAAATAATCATCTTCCTCTTATTCTTATGGTACTCGGCAGTGAGGCTTTGTTCTGCTCATTGCTGCCCCTTTACTTGGTGAAACTGAACTTAGTTTGGTTTCATTTTAATCCAGTTTTTTTGGGGAATATTTTGTGGTGTTTTGGGGCTGTGTTGGGGCTGTTTTCAAGTGAAAAATCAGAACTAAAACACAACCATAGCCCACACATTTCAAGGGCTGTTTCTGCAGTGCGTTGGGCGAGAATCGTGTCCAAAATAGTCCAGTTTTTGTCCGGTTATTCAGGGACTATTCCGGGGCTGTTTCGAGGCTGGAATTTTATCTAAAACTGAAGCAAAATTTCATTGGTGGTGGCAGTAAAATTCAGAAATTAAAAGGGAAGGGCATAAAAAATTTTCAAGTCCGATCCGTGTGCCTAAACCTTTTCCGTTGCACAAGGAAAACGTTTCCTACAATACAAACTTATCATAAACAAATACAAGCTTAAAACCATTCTTGCTAAGGAGTTAACCTGAAACCAAGTTTTTTCGAATATTAGAAACATGCAAGACATTCTTCAATGTAAGCTCTTTCCTAAATGTCATCTTCAGAACCACTGTGCCTTGTTCAACCACTCTAGAGGTAGAAGAGTTTCCCATTGTCATATGATCACCACCATAGACCTTCTGATACGAGGAAAATATCTTTTTATCAGCACAAATATAACGAGTAGCACCAGTATCTATCCATCATTCTCTCGGATTCCCAACCAAGTTGGCTTCTGTCATAACTGCTGAGAGGTTCATTTCTGAGATCTCATCAGTTAGCTGCTCATCCTCAGTGACATGGGCCTCATTTTTCTTTTTCTTGTTTTTTCCTAAGACTTCTTGTTTCTGCAGTCCTTTGCCATGTGACCGTTATTTCCACAGATGTAGCACTTTCCCTTGAACTTCTTGTTTGCTTGGGAAGAATCAGCTCCATTGTTCTTTCTCTTTTTGCTACTCTTTCCACCCTCGACGATGTTGGTCTTAGACTCCATAGTCTTGTAGCTGGCCTTCTTAGACTTCTTTTTGTCCTCTTCGATCCTCAATCAAACTCCAAGGTCTTCAAGACTCATCTGTTTCTTTTTATGTTTCAGATAGCTCATGAAGTCCTTCCATGATGAAGGCAACTTTTCAATGATTGTGGCAACTTGAAATGTCTCGCAGAGTTTCATTCCCTCATCCAATATTTCATGAATGATCAATTGTAGTTCACCCAACTGAGACATTACCGTTCTTGAATCTACCATTTTGTAGTCCAGGAACCTATCCACGATAAATTTCTTTTGTCCGGCATCCTCTGTTTTATATTTTTTCTCGAGAGATTCCCAGATAATCTTCGCAGAACTCATGCCTTGATACACATTGTACATGGTATTGTCAAGTCCTCCCAAAAGATAGTTCTTGCACAAGAAGTCGCCTGACAACCATGTCTCATCTTGCAGTTGCTTGGTTGTTTCCGTTTCTCCCTCCACATGACCTGGAGGATCTTTGAGATACTTAGCCAACTGTAGTTTTTTCAGGTAGAACAATATTTTTCTCTGCCACTGTTTGAAGTTTGCTCCACCAAACTTATTCGGCTTCTCTCCATGAGCGACCGATATTGTGATATTTCCACTGGCCATATGTAACTGAAATTATGAAACAATTACCAATAAGTCTATAAAAGATAAATCACACTAAGATCAACTATATGATATCGTTTAAGTGTTACACTAAGAAAACACCAGTTATTATTTTGGGTTAATAAAAAAATTACACCAAATAATACAAGTTTTCGAATTTGTGACTAAAATTTCTTATGATGGGTGAATAAAGGAAAATTCTCAAAGGACGAGGGGGGGGGGGGGGGGGGGGTCTGATGTAACCATTTAAGTCTCTGCCCACTTAGGCTCTTATCGCCTTGGTGATAGAATTTCCTTAATCACATTTTCAATAGAAATCTTAGGCATTCATTCTTAGTGTTACACTTTAATTCTCAATCCAAAATACAATAAACAAACAAAATAATATTTTTTTTATTTTTTTTATTTTTAGGATACAAATATCAACTTTATCACTTTCAAACTAGTATATTAATATGTGATAATTGAAAATATTCTAATTAACTTAAATATAATAACTAAGTTTATAATTTCATTATATGATTATTTTTTTTAAGTTAATTAAACTCTTGATGAATAATGTATAAGATTCATGTATGCAAAATGTGATGTACTTAAATAATTGTAGGTACATATAGAGTGCATAAATAATTAAAATAATAATAAGATAAAAAAATTGAATTGACAATTATATAATATTCATAATTTCAGATAGTAAATTTTATTAGGATATCCTCGACCAATCTTGAAAACATGTTTTGTCTGTAATAAATACTAAATTTCAAATTAACTCTATTTTATTAATTTAAAACTAACTATAACAAATCCACTCAATAAAACTGGGACAAATCAATCTCCAATATTATCAACGTAGCACACACAATTACCGCACTTTAAATAAAGTGAATTCAAGAATTTCTTTATTATCTAACAAACATACACATGATTTTCATATAAATTCGGTTGCCGCTTCATACAAACAAAAGATAAACTTTAAAGAAAGATTAATTAATTTTTTATTTTTTTGGAGGGTAAATAGATTCAATCTACATGATCATGTACTTTGAATAAATCATATATATGCAAATAGATTGTCGAAGATTCTATGACTATTTGGCTTGTGTTATTGTGTGATCAAATCCAAATTACACTCAAAAGTGTTATATATTATATCCAACGGCACGAAGACTAGAGATCACAAAAAACGGTAAAAATGCATGTACTGCTACAAGTCATCACTTTATAATATTAGTATTAGTCCATGGTCAAAATCTATATTCCACATTCTTTAGAAAATAAACCCCTCATTGACTTGTTTATATTTTATATCAAGTATACGTGAATGATGCATATATTAAATTATACGACACCAAAAACTAATAAGTTCTTAAGATTATTAGTTAGGATGTGTTGTAATATATCTTAAACATGCATAATCCATAAAAGAACAATAATCAATAACAACTATCGTGTATGCATTACATAAATCAAATGTATTAGACAAACCTAAAATTAATTTGTGGATGAAGAAGAAAAGAATACCAAGTCGAGTAATTCTCTGTCCTTAAGAACTTTTTAGCCCCACCTCGGTGCACTATGGATCTTATGGCTAATGTTCTCCCATGATTCTTAGCAACTTCTTGATTTAGGGGCACTCCTTGAATTAAGAACACGAACTTGGACAAAATAGTGGAATTCTCTCAATATGGAAGAACCTTAGACTTTCTAAGAGAATTTATAGGGAAAAAAAAGGTTTAGTGTCTAAAATGATAATCATGTCTTTATTTATAGACATGAAGGGTTGTCTTCTAAAGGTACCCTTATGTCAAAGTGTACTCCCCTTTATGAGTCATGACCCTCTAAGGAAGCCTTTCAACCCTAAGAATCATGTCCTTTCCTTATAAAGAATCATGCCAATTTATTCCTATATATGTGTGTACATTTTCATATCTAGGAAATTTTCTATATTTTTCACTATCACCCATATTGTTGGTTTCTTTCATTTTACAAATTTTATATTTTAATCTAATTAATTTTTATATTTTATATTTTGATCTATCTAACTAAAATTCTAAATCCGCTACTACACATCCAACAATTGCTCATTTTAATTACCTTGGATATTTAGCATTGCAGATCTCCTTTTGATCATATTTTCTCCATGCATGACCATCTTCAATAGTAGAAGAAACTATTGTCCATGTTTGTGAATTTTTCCTGCAAACCAAGAAATATGTAGTCAAATCAGGAATCCAATCCAAATGATCAAAATAAATTAATCACTATACAACCAGCCACAAGTATAAATTAAATAAAGCAACCTTAATTAAAATATATATATATATATATTAATTAATCTTACTTTCTCTTGTAACCACCTTTTTTGTCCTTCAACCCCAATAGGCTCTTCTTACTTTCACTGAAATCAGCCGATCTCCGATCGATAAGAATCCAACAAGTATTATTAGTATTTATTACAATCACTATTAATCAATATTTTTGATGTAATCATCCTTAACCACTCAATTAGTGATAACTACTCTACTAATTGTGTTGAGTAAGAAGGAAAACCATTGCCTATAAATTGAGCTCTCATTTGTGAGTTCAACCTTTTTTGTCGCGGCGCCGGAAAGTCGCGTTGCGGTGCTGAACTCGTGGGATTTCATTATGTGAAAGCTAAAGGGGCGTCGCGACGCCCATGAGTGGCATCGCGACGCAAGACATAATTTATGTATGTTGTTTTATATGTTTTCCGCTCTTCTTGCGTGCTTTTGATGCGTCCGTAAAGTCTCAAAACACGTACATTTCCATGTCCTAATGCTTCCTACAAATAAAACATAAAACAAACTATAAATACATTAAATGATACAGAATCTAACAAAATAGTAAGATAAGGATGCAGGAATAAGTGGGTATAAACCGAACTTATCAAACACCCTCAAACTTAAGATTTTGCTAGTCCCGAGCAAAAGACTAAATAAAAATAAACAAACAAAATTAACTAAGTTAATTAGACCACTTTCATAGGGATCACGATTGTATTTAGCGTATGCAACAAGCCTTTAAACCTCTATGCGGCCATAGTGGACGAGTTATAGTCTCGTGGGGGCTTGCAGCGACGACACCCACAAACGTCATTCACACACATGCAATCATGCAAAAAATAAATAAGCAAACAAAATAAAATAGTCCTAATAGTTACACATATTATTGTCCTCAAAGAATGTTTATCAATGAAATCAAAGAACCTTCAAAGTACTCAATGCAACTAAGATCCAAGTTCTTGAATGAAGTATCTAAGCCAGACTCACAATGTGTGTGTGTAAAGGTTTGGTCACATCTCGACTCATAAGTATGCTAACTCGATGATTTCGTCTAAAAAATTGAGATCCAATGGGTAAAACCATCCCAGATATCTCAAAAGTACTCTGAATTTTCCTTTCTTGTGCTCAGTATGGTATGATTTGTTTTCTTCTTTTTCCTTTCATCATTTTCTTTTCAACACACCTACCCTTTAAGGTAGAATTTCTCCTCATGGTGGTCCTAACACTCGCTCATTGGTAGCTTTACGCTTATCGGTTATAGATGGTTTAACTTTTTCTTTTCAATTTGTTTCTTTCAATTTATTTTTTCCCTTCTTTCTTTTTTTATCATACCATACATCACAAGTATATTGAGATAGATATCTAAGCAAACAGTCATTCATCAGCAAACAATTTCTTCAACTAGTCACTTTCTCAATTACTTAGGTTTTTGCTGCTAAAAACCTATTGTTAAGTGCTTATGAGTCTAAACTAGATCACCTACTCAAGGCATCAGATAAAAATCAATTGAGAACTTATCATTTCTAAGATTTCATCTAAAGCAAACAAAATTCATCATTAGACTTATGTTTTACTATCTAGGATTAAAAATTAAAAAAAATAAATAAATAGCAGGAACTATCACTACATGCACACACTCCCAAACTTAAAACTTGCATTGTCTTCAATGTAAGATAAACATAAAGAAACAAGAGTAAGGAACAACACTATCATGTATGGAGTTTATCAGGCTCATGCAGGTCAGAATTTGGTTGAGCGGGCTTTGTGTGTTTCGTGCTACCTGCATAAATAACATGCAAACAAATAAACAAACAAATAGCACACAATAAAATAAAATAAAGTAAATAAAATAAAAATAAACAAATACAAATGTAAGGGTTGCCTCCCCGCTAGCGCTAAGTTTAACGTCTTCTGCCAGACGCAACCACCCAAGTGACCATTGTGGCTTCAATGTAATGGACCGGGTAATATCTTGTGCTTTCTTCTTTGGTATCCATCTGTTGTTGTGACATGAAAAAGATAACTTGGCGGGTGACTGGTGCAATCACACGCGTATAACGCAAGCGCACGTATCGTTCAAGTAGTATAAAAAGCATCGATCCCACGAGGACTTAATACCTAATCTATTAATTTATGAAGCCAAATTTTTACGAGTATCTAATAGATTGATTGTTTGATTGGATGGTGACTTTAAATTTAAAACAAGTAAATAAAACAGCGCGAAAGTAGATTGAGGAAAATTCAATATTAATAAACTATCCAGGGTTGTGAATTATTCCAATATCTTTTTAAAAATGAAGTGGTTATTTTACGTTTGTGTAATATATTAGTTTACTAACCTGGAACACGAAATTCTGCAAAAGCCTCTGTCAATGGTCGGATGCAAATACCCAGTGTAACCCAATTAATCATATGTCTATGTCAACCAAGTTACCTGAATTCATTAAGATTAAGTTCCAATTGTGGCTACCCCTGCCCGACAAGTATATGTCTATCATGTAAGGAAATCTATTAAAGGGTTATCTATCCTCAAGGAAGATCGTGGGTTATTAAGTCTAAGGCTGAAACCTAAAATTCTTTTGTCAAGTTTATTTTAAGTTTACCAAATCAATCTTATTAGTGGCCAGTTAACAAGAAGCATTAAGCTTAAGACTTAATAAGTAAACATTTATATTACCCAAACTATAAAATAACCCCTTATAAACCGGTGATATTGGAATTCATCACAACCCCAGATAACTGACTTAGTTACGACACATATCTAAGGCTAGTAAAAGCTTAAATAAAATAAAAGACATAAAGTAAATGCTAGAAAGTAAATGCTGGAAATTAAAAATGTAAAAGTACAATAAAAGAAAATGTTAGGGGTTAAAGGATTCACTTTTATCACTACTATTTTAGATATCTCCCTTAATATAATATATTAACTTTGCGTGATATTACGAACCTGCCATATAGGCGGTATCCTGATTAAGTCAAATTAATATTTAATTACCAACCGACCAATCAGGCAGTATCCAGTTTAGTCAGGTTTTAACTAGTTTATATATTATAATTAAGGGAGATTAATCTAAATATTAGTAATAAAAGCTTTATCTTTTACCCCAGCAGGGGGAGTTACCTCATCATTACTGAAAAGTAAAAACTGAAAAGTAAAGAAAGGAAAGTACTATTGCGTAAAAGTAAATTGCATAAAGTAAAGACTGAAAAGTAAAGAAAAGAAAGTGCAAATGCGAAAATTAATTTCTGAAAGCTGTAAATAAACAAACAAGATACAATCTTCTTAGTATTCTTAAGGAATTACATAGAAGAAAGTATGAAATGAAATCTGAAATTCGGCCTATATTATAGACAAAGTTTTTCTTCACGCGTTGCGACGCGCAAGATTGTACTTGCGTCGCGACGCGCCGTTGATGAAGGACATGTGTTGCGCGGCTTCCGGGGATGGCGACACATGGCAGGCTGAATGATTATCTCAATAATTGTGTTGACGTGGCGCTGACATGGCAACCACTAAATTATTGTGCTGACGTTAGTGATGACGTATGTGCTGACGTGGCGATGATGATTATCGGCAGCATGTGATGATGACACGTGTCCGGCACACGTTAGCATGATTTGTTGTGATGTTGACACGTGACAGGCGTATGTTAGCAAGGCAAACTTCTCTGATGATGCACGTGTCCGGCGCACGTTAGCCGTCGCGACGCGCAAATAACAGTTTTGCCCTTTTTGTCCGTTTTTCACTATTTTGGCCCTGATTTGATTCCAGAGAGTCCTGAAACTTTATTTATCTATAAAATAACACAAAACACATCAAAATATTCACAAAACTCAAGAAACTATACAAAATATTAAGTAAAATGAGTGGGAAATAGTGATCTATTTACCACTCATCACACCCCCAAACCTAATATTTTGCTAGTCCTCGAGCAAAACAATAACATAAAATAACATAAACATCTTTAAAATAAATTAAAATTAAGTCACTTTTATAGGGATCACAGTTGCATTTAGCGTATGTAACAAGCCTTTCAACCCCTAGGTGTCCCTAGTGGATGAGTTGTAGTCTCGTGAGGGCTTACAACAACGATACCCACAAACGTCAATATTAAAACTAATGCACAAAAAGAAAAAAGATAATAAAACTAATGCACACAAAAGCAAAAAGACAAGAGAAAAGAGAATAAAGAAGTTAGTGACTAAACATGTGAAACTTCTTATCCAAGTTAAGAGTTGTTTTCTTTCTTTCTAAATTACCGAATAAGTAAATTCTCCGATTATTTTTACCATTCTCCATACACACAGCTAACAAGATATTAATCAATTCATTGTTCCCACAATATTCATAAGTGTAGTTGAAAAGAGGGTAATATTTTTGTCCTAAAGTTATATCAGACTTCACACCTTTTTTAGCAATGGAATATTTTTCTGAATTTTTTTTATTTATATACAATATCATCCATCCATGTAACGAGCTTTGGGTCAGTGACTCCCAAACCAGTTGGTTTTAGGGCACTAGGTGTTAAGACACCCTTACAGACTTAATTACTCGGATTTCAGACATATATATTTTTTTACAACATCTTCGATCCATGTAGCAAGCTTTGGGTCAGTGACTCCCAAACCAGTTGGTTTTAGGGAACTAGGTGTTAAAACACCCCTACGGACTTAATGACTCGGATCTCAGACGTTTTTTTTATCCCATCACTTTTTTAGATGCTTCCTCCAATTAAACTAGAGCACTGAATATTACAAACTTTTCAATTACAGCTCATGTCTGTATGTTACCATGCAAGTTGATAATACCTGTCAACTGAGCATATGAAGATCTTTTTTAGTCAGTTTTATGGAGAATTCACAAATTAACTAATTCAAAAGGAAATAAACAAAAATTAACTTGTTACGAAATAGGTTGAGATACGTCTCAGGAGTGGAAATTCCTTACACAGCTATCTCACACCAATTTCACCTGATTAATCAAATTAAAAACACAAAAACACAAAAAAAAATTTGATTTTTTGTAAAATTTTATAATTTTTTTGAATTTTTTTTGAAAATTTTTGACGAAAAATCAAATAAAAATAACACAATAAAAACAAGATACTAATCAACTATTCCCCTCCCCCAAACCTAAATGAGACATTGTCCCCAATGTCTTAAAAAGTAGAAGAAGAGTTTAGAAAATAGTACCTGGTTAGCTGAAATTCTACATCTAAAATGAAAACTAAAGGTTAAGATCCAGATTTATCCGTCGCTTTTTACCACGATCATTATCGGACCAATTTATCTTGGAAAAGATAGGGTCAATTTGCGGTTCAAAGGCTAAAATTTGGTCAATAAAATTTTGGGCAGTTCTGGCAGTAAAGAGGAGTTCTTTTACAGGTTTTGACACGAACCCATTTCTCCGGGCATCATCAAGAAACACACGAAGAAAATCATAAAATCCATCAGTGTCAAACAGTCCAAGTGGTTTCTGGTGTATGTTCAAGTTCGCCCAAGATAGCACTGTAAAAATTTCCTCCATTATACCCAAGCCACCTGGCAAAGCAATAAAAGCATCAACACGGTTAATCATTTCCACCAGTCGTTCAGACATATCTGGCACGATCAGTTCCTCTCTGTTTGATGGTCCTATAAGATTCGCATCTGCCAAAGGTTTTGGGATGATTCCCAAGACTTGACCGCCTCCCTCCTGTACAACCCTTGAAATGATCCTCATTAGTCCAAGATTTCCACCGCCATATACTAAGTGCATACTCCTCTCAGCTATGACTCTACCCAATTCATGTGCTGCTCCAACGTATTCTAGCTTAGAACCAACACTAGTACCGCAAAATACACAGATTTTACAACTCGTCTTCTTGAAGTAGCTTCCATTTTTATCGTATTTCTTTCTCAAATCTGGATGCCTTCAAGAGTGCAATGATGAGTTGAATTTATAACACCTGAAAATGGTGAGTAATAATAGTACTACTACCTGCAAAATGACAATTATTAGCTAAAAAGCAAAGTAGATCGTGAAAAGTCAAAAAATATGGATCCTGTCGGAGAAAATAAAAGAAAATGACAAAATAAATCACAATTATTAGGAAAAGACAAAGAGATAATAATATTTACAAGAAGTAATGGCTTGAATGACGTCTATGCGTCAGGGACAAGCTTCCCATCCAATTTTCTTATAAATTGGCAAACAGGGTCTTGTAGAGTCAGATTCCCGAGAATTAACTGTTGTCTTTCTTTACAGAATTGTGTATATAACATGTGAATTGCGTGATGCACATATCTACTAGAATGCTTCTCAAGAGTCTTAGATATTTCATCTAAAGACTCCTTACTCAAGCCATCCCTAATAAATTCAATTTTATCTTCACGGTTATCAGACATCATTCATAGAGAACGACAATGAGTATCACATGTCATACGAGCACATTTATAGCAAACACCTATTCTTTTAGCTCTTCTCTTTTTAGCGTAGGTGTTTTTTCCTAAACCAAGCAGATATGATACAAAAGAGTCAGAATACTCGCATGCCAATCGAACTTGTACTTCAATAATCCAATGAATGTCATTAGGAATATCTTTGATCATCAGCAGTCTCATCTGTTCCAAGCGAGCTTTGTAGACTTTCATTAGAGAGTTTTGAGGGAGAGAAGGAAATTGTTTGTGAAGATTTGTGAGAACGTCTTCCATCGTAAAATGACTTTACCTGTAAAAATTAAACACACCAGATCATAATATATACATAAATTGCATGGGTTGCCTCCCTGCTAGCGCTACATTTAAAGTCGTCAGCTAGACATGACTGTCCGAACGTTAGGCTGGATCTGAAAGTGTGACACTTTCTTTTTGTCACTCAAATGATTCTCCTCAGTAGTGCTTGACACACTGACTGTTAACTTTGAATGTTTCGTTGGTGTTGGGATCAAGTAACTCAACAGCTCCATATGGTAAAACCTGAGTGATTACAAATGGACCTGACCACCTTGATTTCAACTTTCCAGGGAAAATTTTCTACCATGAATTGTATAATAACACATGCTGCCTTGGTTCCAGTTGTCTGCGCACTATTTTTCGATCATGTCTTTTCTTGGTCTTTTCTTTTTATAATATGGCATTCTCATAAGCATGTAGGTGAAATTCCTCCAATTCGTTGAACTAGTGGAACTATTTCTCTTCTGTTGCTTATAATGCAAGAATAGGTTTTTTTTCGTGCGCAGTATATTTTATCTTCAGGCTCCACAGACAGTTGACATGCTTTAAGTTTGCCAGTAGAACTATGCATTGCATTGGAGTTCTGGATGGTACTATGTATCACATCAAGTCTGAAACATTCTTCATTCTTTTCGTCATCCGGGAAATTCATGGCTTTGAAAACATTGAATGTTACTTCTTGGTCATGTACCCTCATGGTTAGTTCTCCTTTTTATACATCAATAATGGTTCGACCTGTAGCCAAGAATGGTCTCCCGAGGATGATCGGCACGTCTTCGTCTTCCTCTATATCAAGGATAATAAAATATGATGGGAAAATAAATTTGTCAACCTTAACCAGCACATCCTCAACTACACCTCTCGAAAATACGAGCGTTCTATCAGCAAGTTGTAGATAGACTGAGGTGGGCATTGTTTCTCCAATATATAACTTCTTGAAAATAGAAAAAGGCATCAAGTTAACACTTGCACCTAGATCACACAAAGCCCTACCAAAGTTATGTTCTCCTATGATGCAAGGAATGGTGAAACTGCCAGGATCTTTCAACTTTATGGGAAGTTTTCTCTGGATGATAGCGCTGTATTCTTCTGTCAATGCTACTGTCTCGTAATCTCCCAATCTTCGCTTTCGTGAAAGAATGTCTTTCATGAATTTGACATAGCTAGGCATTTGTTCCAAAGCTTTTGCAAATGGAATGTTGATATGCAGCTTTTTGAAGACCTCCAAGAATCGAGCAAACTGCTTGTCCATTTTGTTTTTCTGTAGACGCTGTGGAAAAGTTGGAGGTGGAGTGAATTTTCTTGATCTTTTTCCTTTGCTTCCTTTTCCTCCATCTGAGGAACTGTTTCGCTGCTTTCTTTTGGAACTTCTTCAATGGATGCCTTTTTATCAACATCTTTGTTGAATTCTGTACCGCTTTTTAAAATGATGGCATGTCATTGCTCTTTCCCCATGTTCCTTGGATTTGGTTCTGTGTTACTAGGAAGGTTTCTTGGCGGTCTGTAACTCTTAGCATTGGCCAGTTGTCCAATTTGATTTTCCAGTGCTCTAATAGACGCAGATTGGCTTTGAATCAAAGCATCATATTTTTTTAATTGGGCCAGCACTTCCGTTATTCCTGGTTCTTTTTCATGCTCCTGGCTTTGCTGTTGGAATCTTGGTGGTGGATTGTTCTTTTGTCCTGAACTGTTGCTCTATGCGAAATTGGGATGATTCCTCCACCCTGGGTTGTAGGTATTGGAATATAGATTGTTCCCCTGTCTGTTGAAATTGTTGACGTAATTAACTGTTTCTTTATGTTGGGTTATCTCTGGTGCTCCTCCATATGGTGAACTTGTGGATCCAATATTACCTTGCATGCTAAGAGTTTCCATGAATTTGCATATCTGATCCAGTTTGGCGTTTCTTGCTATGTTGGCTCCAACTTCATAAATTCCGGCAATTTTTTAGATCATGCTCCTTTCTGTTGGCCACAATGAATTGTTGTTGGCCATTTCTTCAATTAAATCCCAGGCCTGATCTTCTCTTTTTGCCATTAAAGCTCCTCCAGCCGTAGCATCAATTGTGGTTCTCATTATTCCAGAAAGTCCATTACAGAAGGTTTGGACTTGTAGCCACTTTGCAATCTCATGGTGAGGACATTTCCGGAGTAAATCTTTATATCTTTCCCAAGCTTCGCAAAGGGATTCTGAGTCATGTTGCACAAAGGATGTGATGTCATTCCTCAGCTTTGCAGTTCTGGCTGGTGGAAAGTATTTTGCAAGGAATTTGGTGGCTAGAGTGTTCCAAGTTGTGATGGAACCTGCTGGTAGTGAATGTAGCCAAGCCTTAGCTATGTCTTTCAAGGAATATGGGAAAACACGCAGTCTCATTGCTTCTTCAGCTGCTCGGTTGTAATTTAAAATGCCGCAAACTTCCAGGAAGTTGCTGATATAGGTATTAGGACCTTCAGTTGTATTCCCCACAAACTGAACTAACTGATGTATCATATGGATGCATGTTTTGATGTCACACATATTTGCTGGTAAATGAGGAAGTACAATACAGGAAATGAAGTCGTCAACCACCGGAATGATTCTATCTCGAATGGGAATTGGTGGTGCAACTTCCAATGGTTCAGTTTCCATGTTGATGATTGCTTCTTGGCCTTCTCGCATTTCCCTTCTCAACTGTCTGATGTTCTTTCAATTTCATTTCTGGGTCAAGCGGACGGATTTCAAAGCTTTTGGTTCTTCTCATGTAGTGTTTGAGAACCTGAAACACAAGAAAACAGAAATAATAAGTAAAAAGAAATTAGACACAAGTAAAGGTATCTAACCCCAAAACTAATAATGAAAGATAAATAAGTCCCCGGCAAGGGCGCCAAAAACTTGACCGGTGCAATCACACGCGTATAACGCAAGCGCACGTATCGTTCAAGTAGTATAAAAAGTATCAATCCAATGAGGACTTAATACCTAATCTATTAATTTATGAAGCCAAATTTTTACGAGTATCTAATAGATTGATTTTTTGATTGGATAGTGACTTTTAATTTAAAACAAGTAAATAAAACTGCGCGAAAGTAGATTGAGGAAAATTCAATATTAATAAATTATCCAGGGTTGTGAATTATTCCCATATCTTTTTAAAAATGAAGTGGTTATTTTACGTTTGTGTAATATATTAGTTTACTAACATGGAATATGAAATTCTGCAAAAGCCTATGTCGATGGTCGGATGCAAATACACAGTGTAACCTAATTAATCATATATCTATGTCAATCAAGTTACCTGAATTCATTAAGATTAAGTTCCAATTATGGCTACCCCTGTCAGACAGGTATTGTCTATCCTGCAAGGAAATCTATTAAAGGGTTATCTATCCTTAAGGAAGATCGTGAGCTATTAAGTCTAAGGCTGAAACCTAAAATTCCTTTGTCAAGTTTATTTTAAGTTTACCAAATCAATCTTATTAGTGTCCAGTTAACAAGAAGCATTAAGCTTAAGACTTAATAACTAAACCTTTATATTACCCAAACTATAAAATAACCTCTTATAAACCGGTGATTGGAATTCATCACAACCCCAGATAGCTGACTTAGGTACGACACATATCTAAGGCTAGTAAAAGCTTAAATAAAATAAAACACATAAAGTAAATGTTGAAATTAAATAAAGTAAATGCTGGAAAGTAAATGCTGGAAATTAAAAATGTAAAAATACAATAAAAGAAAATGATGGGGTTAAAGGATTCACTTTTATCACTACTATTTTAGATATCTCCCTTAATATAATATATTAACTTTGTGTGATATTACCAACCTGCCATATAGGCAATATCCTGATTAAGTCAAATTAATATTTAATTACCAACCGACCAATCAGGCGGTATCCAGTTTAGTCAGGTTAAAACCAATTTCAACAATTGCCAACAGACGAATCAGACGGTATCCTCATTTAGTCAGGTTTTAATTAGTTTATATATTATAATTAATGGAGATTAATCTAAATATTAGTAATAAAATCTTTACCTTTTACCCCAGCAAGGGGGAGTTACCTCCTCATTACTGAAAAGTAAAAACTGAAAAATAAGAAAGGAAAATACTATTGCGTAAAAGTAAATTGTAAAAAGTAAAGACTGAAAAGCAAAGAAAATAAGTGCAAATGCGAAAATTAATTACTGAAAGCTGTAATAAACAAACAAGATACAATCTTCTTAGTATTCATAAGGAATTACATAGAAGAAAGTATGAAATGAAATCTAAAATTTGGCCTCTATTTATAGACAATTTTTTTCTTCACGAGATTTTTCTTGCGTCGTGACACGCCGTTGATGAAGGACACGTGTTGCGCGGCTTCCGGGGATGGCGAAATGTAGCAGGCTGAATGATTATCTCAATAATTATGCTGACATGCCACTGACGTGGCGCTGACGTGGCGACCACTGAATTATTATGCTGACATCATTGATGACGTATGTGTTGACGTGGCGATGATGATTGTCGGTAGCATGTGATGATGACGCATGTCTGACGCACGTTAGCATGATTTGCTGTGATGTTGGCCGTGGCAGGCGCATATTAGCAAGGAAAACTTCTCTGATGATGACACGTGTCTGACGCACATTAGCATTACTCGGTGCACGTTAGATTTCATGACGCAGAGCTGTGCGTCGTGATGTGCAAATGACAGTTTTTCCCTTTTTGTTCGTTTTTCACTGTTTGGCCTTATTTGATTTCAGAGAGTCCTGAAACTTTATTTATCTACAAAATAACACAAAACACACATCAATATTCATAAAACTCAAGAAACTATACAAAATATTAAGTAAAATGAGTGGAAAATAGTGATCTATTTACCACTCATCAGCGGGCTGTGGCAATGTAACTATAGAAGGTCCTCCAAGATTTGTATATTTTCCCCCAGTTTGAAATTCTAGACTACACATTCGGTAAAATTGGCCACGACCATCTTTTTAACTTTCCAGGGATCATCTTCAAGTAAGCGCTGACTCTAGATTTCCTATTTTT
Source organism: Zanthoxylum bungeanum (assembly GCA_019454045.1). Lineage (NCBI taxonomy): Eukaryota > Viridiplantae > Streptophyta > Magnoliopsida > Sapindales > Rutaceae > Zanthoxylum > Zanthoxylum bungeanum. The sequence continues at coordinate 26,078 of SKCR01025416.1, forward strand.
GCTACACTTTGGGAGTGGTTTCAGGTCTAGCTACAGAGAATCTTCTTTTATGCACGGCTGCATTAATGCTCGTAGGTTGCTAAAATACTGGTTCACCCTGCGTGTTTGCAACTCCCTTCTTTACAATATCTACCTTGTGAAATTCTGCATCACCTTGGGGACTCGGCATGGTTTTGAAAACACTGAAGGTGACCTCTTCATCTTGAACTCTCATTTTCAGTTCACATTTCTACACATCAATGACTATGTCGGTTGTCAAGAAAGGTCTCATAAGGATGATTGGGACCTCATGATCCTCCTCCAGATCAAGGAAAAGGAAGTCAGCAGGAAAGTAAAATTTATCCACCTTAACTAACACATCCTCTACTATTCCTCTCGGGTAGGTGATGGATCTATCTACTAGCTACAATGTCACTGTAGTTGGCTTTGCCTCACATATGCCCAATTATTTGAAGATGGATAATGGCATGCGATTGATACTTGCCCCTAATCATATAGTGTCTTACCAAAATATTGATTCCCATAGTACAAGGTATGGTAAAGCTGCCAGGATCCTTCAGTTTTGGAGGGAGCTTCTTCTGTATGATTGCATTTCATTCTTCTGTGAGTGCTATTTTTCAAAATCTATCAGCTTCCTCTTCTTGGACATTATCTCCTTCATAAACTTCACATAATTGGGCATCTGTTCTAAAGCGTCTGCGAAGGGAATGTTGATATGGATTTTTCGAAGATGTCAAGGAATTTGGCAAACTGAGCATCCAACTTCTTCTTTTGAAAGTGTTGAGGGTATGGAAAATGTGTCTTCGGGATATGAGGTGGATTATATGGAGAAACTACTACTGCATTGTTCTCCTCTTCTTCATCACTGTTTCCTCTTGAATTGTTGCTTCTTCGCCTCGACTGCCTAAGTCCTGAGAGGTGTCTTTAATCTCTTTTCCGCTCCTAAGGGTTATGGCGTGACACTGCTCTTTGGGGTTGACTTCAGTATTGCTTGCGGAAATGCCCCTTTCTGTTGATTAGTCATGGAGGAAGAAATCTGCCCAATCTGCACTTCTAAGACTTCATTGTTGCCCCAATACTGCCCATATGCGATTCAATATTGTTCAGCCTTGACTCATTCTTCTCAAACCTCTCTGAATTTTTAGCAACAAACGTGCTCATGAGGTCTTCTAAGGAAGGTTTCTACTCAGCTATTGGATAGTTGAAGCAAGATGAAGGTTGCAAGACATTCTCTCTATTAGCATATGACAAGGTCAAATGAGAGTAGTTGGGCATAGGATTGCCTCTATAGTTGTTGAAGTTCTGATTGTTCACATACTGGACTTGCTCATATCCTTCATCAGGTAAGATCATTCTATTTAGCAGCTTCAATAGATAGTTGGCCATGTTGATTGGTCAATGCTGCTAGATGAGTCGTGGGGATGATACTTAAGCTGTAAGTGAAACAATAGGATCCACCTCATATATATCACCCCTTATGCACAATAGTGCGTTTATTTGGCCATTGGAAGTTATTGATGGCCATCTCCTCTAATAAAGCATAGACATCTTCAGCAGATTTCTTGAACAGAATTCCTCCAGCAGCTGCATCAACCATGGTCATGTTTAGACCATCAACCCATTATAGAATAACTGAATCTGAACCAAGTCTTAAAAATTATGTTGTGGGCATCTCCTAAGTAGATCTTTAAAGTGCTCATAGGCCTCGTACAGATTCTCAGTCTCCTACTGCCTAAATATGCTAATTTATGTTCTCAGTTGGTCTGATTTAGCTAGTGGAAAGAAACTCGCCAGAATGTTGAAGTCATATCATGTCATGTCATGATGCTCCTCGTCGGAATAGATTGCAGCCAACCTCTTGCCTTGTCCCTTAAAGAGAATGGGAAAAAGCGTAGCATGATGGTCTCTTTAGTGACTCCAGCATCTTTATTGTATTTACCATCTCCAAGAACATCCTTAAATGCATATTCGGATCCTCTACAGCTGAACCCCAAAACTGGTTCTTTTGCACCATGTTGATCAATGAAGGTTTAAGCTCAAAGTTATTAGCATTGATTGGTGGGTGCACAATCCCAGAATAGTTATCGTCTATTACCAGCTTGAAGTGATCTCGGATTGCCACTTGGCGTGGATTATTCTCTCTGTTTTCAGCCGCCATTGCTTTTTTTTTCAAGCGTCATTTCTTTCTTTAATCTCCTCATGTTCTTCTATTTCATTCAGGATCAAACATGAGCGAGTCAAGACTTGTAGATCTTCGCATTCACTGAAGCACAAAAGACAAAAAATAATAATCAAATAAAAATAAAAAAATAAAAACTTAAAACAAAATAATTAAAAAATTAAATTTAATTTAAATTAAAGCTAAGGTTACTTGGTAATAGTATTAATGTGAATTACATTAACAATCCTCGGCAACGGCGCCAAAAACTTATTGTGATATTTTATATCGTACCGTAAGTATACGGTGTCAAGTTTTAGTAAATAAGTATGAGTGTCGAACCCACAGGGATTGTAATCAAACTCGCACTAAGTACTATAATTAATAAACCCACCTTTATTTAGAAGCAACTTTAAGATAAACTAAATTTAAAACTGAAAACTAAATAAACAAGATATCAAAACGTTTGAGAAAGATAATCCAATAAGAGAGATTCTAGAGTCTGATTTCACCTAACTATCCCTTATGTATTTGTTATACCTTTCAATCTTTATTCAGTTGCATTGTTTATAAGTCAAGAATCCTAAAGTATTCTAATCCCTCTCCCGAACAATAGTGAAAAGATTATTAATTATACACTTCAATATCCCTATAAAAATCTAATAATTAACAACTCATTATGCTTCATGATTCTTTGTAACGACTTCGAAAGGATTATAGATTCTCCCGAACTCAACAAATCTCATAGGTTATATTCTCTAGATCATATTCAAAATCCCTCTCTTCCGAGCGATAGATTCTAAACATTCATCATCTCAATTTGTGGCTAACAAATAAGAAGCATTAAACACAAGAGAATACAAATAAACTGAATTATAACTTCATAAAAATCAAATTGGCAATCGATACATAAGTTCAAGCATTGGCTACATCATCCTCTAGAATTATAGAGTTAGTTCATGACCAAATAATATAACAATGAAAATAATGTCATGAACATATTAGAAATCATTAGAGTTTGAAGAAAGAAACTAGATGATAAAACCCGAATTGAATCCCTTCATTTTCCGACGTCACTGTTGGAGTTCTACGGTCCCGAGGATCAAATATAAAGCATAAAACACACATGTGAATACAATCGAAGAAAGTTGCGGAATACTTACATCAAGCGGTTGAGCGACGCAACGAACACAAAAATCTTCAAGCTCCCTCCTAGAGTGGATCGGCAGTGAGCTGCTGGTGGTCTCGGCAGTCCACTGATTTTGGGATCCTCCATTCGGTCCAAGCTCCAAGCTCATGGGTGGTGATTCCAAGCTCACGTGTGCGGTTCCCTATCACCTTCCCGTGACTCCGAATGTGTGCTAGCACTTGGCAATTTTTGCCACAAAAATTGCCCTATTTCTCATTGTCATTCACGGCAAACAGTGAAGGAAGAAGAGCAGCCCACTTTGGGCGTGAGATGAAGAGAAGAAAGAGAAGAGAGTTAGTTGTGGTTGTTTTGCAAAAGTGTGTATCTAATACACATTTAATTAATTTTCAAAAAATCAATTAAATGATTTCAAAAAACAAAAACATTTACCAAACATTTAAAATATATTAAATGTCAATCAAGCTTTCAAAAAGCTTTCCAACCACTTCCATCAAGTCACATCACTCAATCAACAAGTGACAAGTTGTCACATCACTCAAAGTGACTAATGATTTGACGCTTGATGTGACTAATGATTTGACGCTTGATGTGACTTGCGAGTCGCACTCGAATTCGAAATGCGAATGCGCTCGCAAACACTCCCGGGCGCGGGTTCGCTAATTCCAAATTAACGAATTTTCTGTTGTGACGTAATTAAATAATTATGCCTAGCAAAATCACTATTCACATCGCTAACGAATTAATTCTAAATTACTCGTGCGCCCGAATTAAAATCTAATTTCAATTCCGCGTCGAAGTCCAATTTCGTATAATATATCGAATATATTATTTAATCGATTAATTCCAAATTAATCGTTATCTCTCTTTAAATGATATTTTATCCTAGATAAAATATCTCCGTAATTAATCCCAGATTAATTTTCTCTCTCATCTAATTAATCCCAGATTAATTAAAGTGCGAGTCATACGTCATCGCGAAACTTGGGAAGTGACCCATGAGATCCCCGGATATGTTAGCAGTAAATTCGGTCGTCGGACTATCTGAACACGTAAGTACCTAGTACTACGTTTTTACCGATTTACAAGACAATATTGGCTTCTAGCAAAGCGTCATGCCTACCCAATTCTCCAGAAACATGCTTATAAGAATAAACGATCTATATCAGGCGTAGTATACTAAGTATTGCGTATTTCAATCCAGTATCGGATGATCACATGCAAGGCCTGGGGCTGGTACAGTGTCTGCCCCGTACGAAGCATATATCGGATCACTAGCAACTAGTCTCTTTATTATCGGATAATCATGTCCAAGTCATATCATCCTGATGGTTGCAACCCATAGATAACCAGTTCTGTATCCCTGCGCGATCATCATCTCCATATGACTGGAGTGATGCTTCCATCTTGACATCACACCCAACACACTACGATTCTCAAAAACCCAGCAGAGGCGTACACAGAACCTGTTAAGCCCTGGATGACCAAAACCAAAGTATATTGATTGTCGCAAGTATTAGCGGTGCAAGTCTCAAGTTAAGACCAAATACACCTACCCTGATTTTGGACTTCCATAGACACATAGTCATACTACCAATGGAATTCTGAGGGGGTCTATCCAGAGCGAAGCTGTTTCCCATACCATCGGTAAACACAACCTCCTATTACACTTGAATGAGTATCATATACCCAAATATATGAGAACTATGCCGTTATGCCCTCACAACGCACACAAGTGTAATACTAGTCTTTTACGCATTATCGATGTCCAATCTCGATAATACTCTGACTAGGGATATTCAATGATTTATCCTTCGTGGATTGATACTGTCTCAGATCATCTCAATCCAGGAACAAATCATAAGCACCTCCTATCATTTATACATTTTGGTGATCTAATCACAAATGATAAGAGAGCAATCTTCTTTGTCACATAGTTAATTTATACAACAACACCATGATCTGTACAAATAGTGACGCTATGGGTCATAATTGTCCAGCAATCTCCGACTTGGCCTATATCCAGTCACTCGAGTGTCTAACACCCGAACTATGCACGGTTGGCTCAAATTGATGAGAAAAGGCTATCGTCAGCGGATTTGAATGATTATCGTCTGATACGATTTATACGATCATAACATCGCCACGATGTATGATCCGAACGAATTAGATGAATATCGAAGTATGTATCTGGATCGTTGATGAGACCATTAATTCTTTAGCCTGCGCTGACGCCTAGCTCAGCTGCTAACAGAACTATATCTAATCTAATTAGATTTATTATCGACCCAAATGGCTTCTATTGCTGCCTCAGCTGCAGCAATAACCCGCATTTGTTGTTTATTCGGTAACAGTATCTTGCTTGGAAGATTTCCAGCTCACTGTTCCGTTATTCAAACTTTATAGTACCGTTTTACGACTTATAGTCGTTTAATCGATTAGGAAACTTTCAGAAGTGATCCCAGTCACTTCAAGTTCTCCATCTCCATAGTATAAGACAGCATCCTTAGTTCTCTAAGAAACTAATGGATGTTCTTAATATCAATCCAGTGACTATCACTTGGATTGGCCTGTTTGTGACTCTATATGCTCAAAGCGTATGAGACACCAGGTCGCGTACATTTTTCAATGTACGAATTCTCGGAGAGTTTTCATGAAACCCAAGCTTTCACCGATTGTATTATGGGAATATCATTTCCAAGAAATGATTTATTATCATTATTTATAGGACAGCCACTGTCAGTGCGCTCCCACTAACCTCCTTATATACACAAGAATCATTTTCGTTTTGAATTAAATCATACTCCATTATGATTACATCAAAACGATAATTCTAAGAACCTAATGCTTGCTTCAATCCAAACATGGATCGAATAACTTGCAAACCTTGTTTGCTAGTTTTGGTACGACAAAATCGACAGGATGTTGTAAACATCCTCCAAAAGGTTTCCTTTTCAGGAAAGCGATTTTCCCGTTCAGCTATCATATTTCATAAATGAAACATGCAGCATTAGCAAGCATTATCCAAATGGATTTACTGTGGCAATAGGTAAAAGGTTGAATCGTAATTAACATAATGTTGATAACGATACATTTCCCCTAAAAGCCTAGCTTTATACGTTGGTATGTTGCCATCCATGTATGTCTTCCATGAAGACTATATAGTACCAATAGGCACAATGCCTTGCGGTACAACAACTAGTGTCCAAACATAGTTGGTATACATGAAATCCATTTCGGATATTATAGCACTTTTCCATAATAGGGAGTCGATATCTTGTATCACTTCCTCATACGTAGTCAGTTGGTATACCTTAATGAGATTGACATCTTTATGAGGTGAGATCAGAAACCCATACCCCAGGTTGTTTTCTGACTCTCTCCGACTTACGCGGTTCTTGTGTATTCAAAGATTATTGGTATAGTTCATCCTTGATGAACTATTTGTGTTCCATTAAGATTCAGTGCCATGAATAGTATTACTCCGATTTTCATCGAGTTATACTATCCTCCCACTTACCACTGCATATAGGTATTCCTCTTAGGAAAACCGCATGGTGAGCAACAATTAAATTGTTCTCATGTGAGTTGTATAAGTACTATACTTCGGTATCCCTAGGATAACCTAAAATTCGGCACTTATCCGATTTGGGTTTAGTTTGGTATCATCCAAACATATGCCTAGCATTCCCAAATATCAGGATTGAGAAACCCGGTTTCTTTTCCTGTTCATATCCAATATGAAATCTTTCAAACAGATTTTATGGAACCTTATTCTAATAAGTTATGCACTGTTTATGTATCCGTTGAAGGAAATGGTAGCTCAGAGCGACTTATGATTAACCTTATCATGTCCAACAAAATTCGGTATATCAAGTTCAGACACACCGTCAAATTGACGTGTTCCGGGAGTCCTCATTGAAAGAATACTATACTCTTTCAAGTATATTAGAAACTTATTGCTTAAGTATTTTCATCATGGTCTAACCGTGACGTTTTAATAATTTAGCCGATCTGTTTGTTTATTTCGTGTCGAAACTTTAAAAGTTTCCGATTTGTGTTTCAAAAGAGACACATAACCATAACACGATCCCACATCTGTAAAGGTCACGAAATATTCATTTCCACCTCTAACCTAGCTAGATATGGTCCCACTTGCTTCACTATGAACTAGGGCTAACAGATCAGTGGCATTTGCACTTTTACCAAGTAAATAGTGTTTTAGGCACTTTGCCCAATAAACTAGATTCGTATAATTTATTTGAATAGGATCAAATCAGTCTAGTACCCACTCTCAAAAGTGTGGATATACGAGTCTTGTTTGATTGTGTCCCAGACAATAATGCCACAATTCGTTTCTTCTGATCAAATCAGTTTAGCTATTAGTTTGTCATATTATATATTTGAGATTTTATTTATATTCAAAATATAAATTCTGTTATTCACATCTAATGTGTTTATCTCAATATCATCTTTATATAATAAAACATTTTAGTGTTCTAGGATATAAAGGTCACCCGCAGCGGGTTAAACACTGATATGGAGATAAGTCTCTAGTCAAACTAGTTACATTATAATAGTTTCCTAATTTAAGTACGTACCCAAAGGATAGTTCCTAAATATAGGTACCTACGATTAAAACATCGACTTTCGTCCTGTTTCCAATTCGCAGATCAATCTCAATTGAAGTCAGTATCGTGCTCATAGCAGATTCTGAACATCAGTACATATTTATGTATCATACTAAGTATTTAAAATCCAATTTTAATACTAGTAGTGAACATATTTCTGAAAAACATATTTGAAGTCAGAGCATTGCTCGTCTTCAATTCCTTCATGTCTGCTTTGTCCAAACGGAAGTCACGCTTCTGCGATCCCGTTTGCCACAATTTAGGCAGACATTTTGGGATATGTCCTTTATCTTCCCAGAAGATTATAATGATTTTGCCTTTTCCATTTTCCACACTCCAGAAGCCTTTGGCCTAGCCTCAGTTTTCTAGAATATCGAAGTAATGTGCGCCTTGAGCTTCTTGCCTTATTGCAAAGTTTGACTTTATCTTCTTGAGAATAGTCATTAACTCTCCAAAGTTATTATTGCAATTTGTTACTTCTAAAATCTAAACATAGATTTATGAATATCCTTCAATTTCAATATCATACTTTAAGGATCTAATCCTTAGTTCTGATAAAGAAATTAAGGAGTTTATTTACAAGTTTAATGGATTAAGCACTTAAGTTATCATCACATGAATCTTCCAAAGATCATGCTCTACTATTTGCTTAACTTCAGGCTTTAGGCATAATATGTTATTTTATCAAATAAAGTAACTTATTAGTTTCCAGGACCATCCTGAAACTTATTCCCAATTTAAAAATTAAATCATTTAAATACATTTTCCCTAGGATTATGTTTTAAATGTCAATCTTTCAATTATTTCTTGATTCTAATAGTCCAACTATTTAATCAATGATTTTGGTACTATTTATTATAATGATTATTATAGTCTAACTATATAATCAACTATAATTGAATTGTTTGAATACAGTCCAACTGTTTATTAAAACACTAATTAAATATTAGTCCAACTAATAATTAATTTAATTGACGAATGATATTTGATGAGCGCGTATGGCAAGTAATTAAACGAATATGAAATTTAATTCTTGCCTCCCACTATTTTTCGGCGAGCCTCTAACCCTCTGTCGAGTACCCGGGAAACCGCTTTCCTAGTGGGCTAGGATCCCGTTAAATATGACACAATCTTGACTTTGGCCAACAAATTGTATGATAATTAACTAGGTAGATCTCTAAGATCAATTGGATCCGATCCAATTCCTAGATCCAGTAGGGGGACATCCAAGTCCGAAACATATATCTTATATATGCCAATATATCCAATATATTGCCTAACCTTTTTCGTCTGAATCAACTAAGCCTTGGCTTTGGCACAACAAACTTAGTGATCCCAGTCAAGCGTGACCCATTGACCATGGAAAGCTTCGTAATCAATGTCGATGGACAAGAAGTGGTCTTGACTTTGGCCAACAAACCACAACTTGGACAAGACACCGATATGGAACAAAGCTCTCGTGATTCAAACACATCCTCAACAGACAAAGGTCTTGACTTTGGCCAACAAACCAATGCCAGTCTTGGATCTTGAGTAAGAATCACTCAATGGAAGGAAAAACGCTTAATATTTGTGAGGGTTTTTCGCATGCAAATTGGCAACCAATTATTATCTTTGTTAAGGTCTCATCATCATACACCCTTAAACATGCATTCTAAATACATAATAAAGCGCGTATAATAAATAAATGATATGCGGATGGATACTTAACATATTGATCCTAGATCAAATCTCTCTCTTTCTCTCTCCCGCTAGCACAAGTATTTACTTCTACCCGTTACACTACACTTCTAAAGAAACTTCATTTACATTGAGGGGAATAGGTGAGAAGAGAATACAAAGAGTAAGGAGGTAATAAGGCTGGACACGCAGGTCCAATTAATAAATTCTAAATTTATTACAACAATTTCTAAAATTGCCCCACCCATCTAATATCCATCTGATATACATTATTCATGCATCGCAACCATGTATTCACACAAGCATGTTATCAATCAATCTAATCAAATTAATTAATCTGATAATTAGTGACCATCCAATGTTCAAACAACGATTTGATTTTGCGCGAGTCAAACTCGTTTTGCGAATAAGTACTCAAAGTGAATTCTCGAATTAAATTAAACTACAAAATTAAATCCAATTCAATTTGTATTTAATACTAATTCACTATTTAATTCCAAATTAAATATTACACTTTATTTGACGAACCTTTACGACTTAAATTCCAAATTTAATCGTTACGGGTCTCAAGCCCGATTAACGTCCAACGTTAATTTAATTAAAGTCCAATGGGCTTTCAATTAATTTCTTAAGGCGTGGACTTTTGGTCAACTCGGGTCAACCCAAAACCAAAGCCCAATCAAGGAGTAACCCCATAAGCCTAGAAATCAATTTAGGCCCATTAGGCCCAATTAACTTTAAAGGTCCATTAGTCGCATTTGGACTTTATGGAAGCGGTTTTGGCCCAATTGGATCCAACCAATTTAGCCTAAACCTAACTTGGTACAACCAAGCCCAATAAGCCCATTTACAACATTACAAGCCCAAATCCAATTTAAGCCCAAATAATTAAATTACAAAAATTCCAATTTCACAATTTAATTACTCAAAGTGTAGTACACAATTAATTACCCAAATCAACATTTCCAAAACACAATTTGTCTAATTAATCATGCTCATTAGCAACAAAACATGTCCAACACATTTTATCAAAAAATAAAACCCATTCATGCTATATAGTCTCGGCTTTGGAGGGGGAATTTATGTCCAATTCAAATTCAATCCAATTAGATCCAAATCAACATTAAATCCACATTCCCGAATGATTCCAACTCATCCAATGAATCAAAAATAAAAAATCCAAGACTTTTAGGGCAATTCTCCATTCGGCCAAGCCAAAGAATTTGGGGAAAAATGTTCTAAACATAATTTCTTGAAATTGATCCAATGAATCTTCAATTAAACATCATTTAAACATATTCAATCAATCAATTTAACCAAATCATGCTCAAAATCAATTTACCCAATTCTAAGCCCTAAATCAAATTTCATGCTTTTACTCCGCTCTGATACCATTGTTGGAGTTCTACGGTCCCGAGGATCGAATATAAAACATAAAACACATGTGAATACAATCAAAGAAAGTTGCGGAATACTTACATCGAGCGGTTGAGCGACGCGGCAAACACAAAAATCTTCAAGCTCCCTCATAGAGTGGATCGGCAGTGAGCTGCTGGTGGTCTCGGTAGTCCACTGATTTTGGGCTCCTCCATTCGGTCCAAGCTCCAAGCTCATGGGTGGTGATTCCAAGCTCACGTGTACGGTTCCCTATCACCTTCGCGTGACTCCGAATGTGTGCTAGTACTTGGCAATTTTTGCCACAAAAATTGCCCTATTTCTCATTGCCATTCACGGCAAAACAGTGAAGGAAGAAGAGCATCCCACTTTGGGCGTGAGATGAAGAGAAGAAAGAGAAGAGAGTTAGTTGTGGTTGGTTTGCAAAAGTGTGTATCTAATACACATTTAATTAATTTTCAAAAAATCAATTAAATGATTTCAAAAAACAAAAACATTTACCAAACATTTAAAATATATTAAATGTCAATCAAGCTTTCAAAAGCTTTCCAACACTTCCATCAAGTCACATCACTCAATCAATCAAGGTACAAGTTGTCACATCACTCAAAGTGACTAATGATTTGACGCTTGATGTGACTAATGATTTGACGCTTGATGTGACTTACGTGTCGCACTCGAATTCGAAATGCGAATGCGCTCGCAAACACTCCCGGGCTCGGGTTCGCTAATTCCAAATTAACGAATTTTCTGTTGTGACGTAATTAAATAATTATGCCTAGGAAAATCACTATTCACGTCGCTAACGAATTAATTCTAAATTAACTCGTTCACCCGAATTAAAATCTAATTTCAATTCCGATGAAATCCAAATTCATATAATATATCGAATATATTATTTAATCGATTAATTTCAAATTAATCGTTATCTCTCTTTAAATGATATTTTATCATAGATAAAATATCTCCGCAATTAATCCCAGATTAATTCTCTCTCTCATCTAATTAATCCCAGATAATTAAAGTGCGAGTCATACGTCATCGGCGAAACTTCGGGAAGTGACCCATGACATCCCCGGATATGTTAGCAGTAAATTCGGTCGTCGGACTATCTGAACACGTAAGTACCGTACTACGTTTTTTACCGATTTACAAGACAATATTGGCTTCTAGCAAAGCGTCATGCCTACCCAATTCTCCAGAAACATGCTTATAAGAATAAACGATCTATATCAGGCGTAGTATACTAAGTATTGCGTATTTCAATCCAGTATCGGATGATCACATGCAGGCCTGGGGCTGGACAGTGTCTGCCCCGTACGAAGCATATATCGGATCACTAGCAACTAGTCTCTTTATTATCGGATAATCATGTCCAAGTCATATCATCCTGATGGTTGCAACCCATAGAGAACCAGTTCTGTATCCCTGCGCGATCATCATCTCCATATGACTGGAGTGATGATTCCATCTTGACATCACACCCAACACACTACGATTCTCAATATACCCAGCAGAGGCGTACACAGAACCTGTTAAAGCCCTGGATGACCAAAACCAAAGTATATTGATTGTCGCAAGTATTAGCGGTGCAAGTCTCAAGTTAAGACCAAATACACCTACCCTGATTTTGGACTTCCATAGACACATAGTCATACTACCAATGGAATTCCGAGGGGGTTATCTAGAGAGCGAAGCTGTTTCCCGTACCATCGGTAAAACACAACCTCCTATTACACTTGAATGAGTATCATATACCCAAATATATGAGAACTATGCCGTTATGCCCTCACAACGCACAAGTGTAATACTAGTCTTTTACGCATTATCGATGTCCAATCTCGATAATACTCTGACTAGGATATTTAATGATTTATCCTTCGTGGATTGATACTGTCTCATATCATCTCAATCCAGGAACAAATCATAAGGACCTCCTATCATTTATACATCTTGGTGATCTAATCACAAATGATAAGAGAGCAATCTCTCTTTGTCACATAGTTAATTTGTACAACAACACCATGATCTGTACAAATAGTGACGCTATGGGTCATAATTGTCCAACAGTCACCGCCTCCGTCTCCTTTTGTAGCTCTTCAATCATTCTCCTTGGATCTCTCTAAAAATATGTGTTTTTAGTCTTAAGTTGTGTATTAGCCTCCCCTTTAAGGTTTTGGACGAGCTTATGTATTTATAGGAAAGTCTTGGAGTCCTTCATTCGCAGCGTCGCAGCACCAGTAAGTGGCGTTGCGGTGTTGAACTCACATGATTTCATTATGTGAAAGCTGAAGAGGCGTCATGACGCCAATGAGTGGCGTCACGACACCAGATATAATTTCTGTATGTTGTTTTATACGTTTCCGCTCTTCCCACGTGTGCTTCCGATACGTCTTTAAGGTCCCAAAATATGTACATTTGCCCCCAAGATCCATGTCATAATACTTCCTATAAATAAAACATAAAAAAACTATAAATACATTAGATAATACAAAATCTAACAAAATAGCAAGCTAAGATTGCAGGAATAAGTGGGTATAAATTGCACTTATCAATACACAACATGAAGAAATTGACTACGAAGTGACTTTTTCACCTATTGTAAGGTTTACCTCAATCGTTTGATTTTGGCTATAGTTGCAAGCATGGATCTAGAATTATATCAAATGGATGTACAGACTGCTTTTCTCAATAAAGAACTTGACGAAAAAATCTACATGGAACTACCATTAGGTTTTATAAAAGAAAATGAAAATACGAAAGTATGTAGATTTTTAAAGTCTATATATGGTCTCAAGTAATCGTCTAGACAATGGTATACACAATTCCACAACACAATCATTTTGAATGACTTCACAATGATAGATGAGGATCATTGTGTTTACACCAAGAGAGATAAAGATAAGTTCATTATCTTAGCTTTGTACGTGGATGATATACTTATAGCCGAAAATGATAAGAAGTTTGTAAAACACATCAAAGTATGGTTATTATCTAACTTCGAGATGAAAGATATGGGTGAAGTTGCATATATTCTTGGAGTTAAGATCTCAAGGAATCGTTCAAAAAAATTATTATATTTTTCACAAAAGTCATACGTAAATAAAATTCTTGAACGTTTCCAAATGGAGGCTTGCAAACCCATTGATACTCCTATCATATATCCCACCACCTAGAAAAATCCTTGAGGATACCCTGCATGCATTCATTGAGAAATATGAAGCCATCAATAACCAAAATGTGCAAACAGTGATTGATTTGAAAGATATTTTTTTTCCAAAATCACATCTGCATTGACCATTCATGAGAAATGAAAGTTTTCTCTACTATGAAAGATAATATATCTTTACCCCATTAGGAATCTTCTATAATATAGTGATCATTAAAAGTCTTAGTTTATCCTAACCTTGACAGACAACACTCTGTGTCATTATAGGAATATGAAAGAGTATAGAACTCCACAATGCTTGTTTTGAATTGTACAAAGTTTCAATTATCCATTTTGAACCTAGATATTGGGATCTCCAGTCAGCTAGGTTGGGTTTCCACAGTGACAATTCTTAATTTATAGGATTCAAGCCCATTCCACTCGATGACTTTTCAACTTGCTCTCTAGGTAAACCTTTAGTAAGTGGATTCGCTAGATTTTCCTTCGATTTGACATAATCTATTGAAATTATGCAACTTGAGAGCAATTGCTTTATGGTATTATGTCTTCGACGTATATGATGTTTTATGACTTTTCAACTTATTGTGAGTGAATAAAATCAAAATAAGTTGCGGAAGACTTACATTGATCGGTTGAGTTCAAAACTTTTCATGGATGTTGAAGCTTCCAAGCTCATGGGTGAGTATTCCTATCACCTTAATTTGACTCCCTTATGTGCTAGCAAAAACAAAATGGCAGAATATTGCTCTCCAAGAGAAGCAACAAATCGGCCTGGAGAGAGGAAGCAATCGGCCCTTGAGAGGTCAGAGGCCAATCGGCCAAAATGACCAAGGGCCTTTCGGCCATGCTTCAAAAGACAAAAGGCCATTTGGCCGATCCTTCAAAAGAAAAGAAGCTAATGTTCTTTCAAAAGGTAATATGGCTTTCGGCCAATGAGAAGAAAAAGCAATTCATTCAAAATGAGAAGGCCATTTGCATTTTCGAAAGCAGAAGCCAAATTCATTATTTAAAATAAGTCAATTGCTTCTCGCCAAATCAAAAGGACAGTGACCATTTTCATTCTTCTAAAGAACCAATTGCCTTTTGCTAAATGCAAGGTCAATTGACCAAGATGCATCAACCCATTCGGCCAAGACATGGCCATTTCGGCCAAAGCAAGGCCAATCGGCCAAGGTGCCAGGAGAGAGAGCATTTTGTTTCTTTGTATATGTTTTCTAAAAACAACAACTATACATATTGACTTCCAAAGCCATTTTTTGTTTAAGTTGGTTGTTGTGTGTTTTTTAAGTCCATCATAAAATGACTAGTTGATGTAAGTTAATGGGTCCCACTACTTAAATTCAAAATTCAAGTTTGATGAGACTACACACTTCGGGCTCGGGTTTGTTTAATCCAATTAAACGAATTTTTCCGTCGCAACTTAATTAAATCCAATTTAATTAAATAATAATGCCTAGCAAAATTATTACGAAAGTCGCTTACGAATTAATTCGTTCGCACGAATTAAAATCCAATTTTAATTTCGTATTGAAATCTAATTTCAATTAATATATCTAATATATTATTTTAGCCCAATTAAATAAATTAAATAGTAAAATCCAATTTCACCATTAAATTTACTTTACCGATTAATTCCAAATTAATCGCATTTTCTTCTCTCAACAAATTTAATCCCAGATAAATTCTCAACGTAATTAATCTCAAATTAATTCTTTCTCTAATAATTAATCTCAGATTAATTCTTGCCATAATTAATCCCAGATTTATTTTCTCTCTCTTAATTAATCCCAGATTCATATTGTTCGAGTCAAATATCATCGGTGAATCTTTGGGATGCGACCCAAGAGA
Source organism: Zanthoxylum bungeanum (assembly GCA_019454045.1). Taxonomy (NCBI): domain Eukaryota; kingdom Viridiplantae; phylum Streptophyta; class Magnoliopsida; order Sapindales; family Rutaceae; genus Zanthoxylum; species Zanthoxylum bungeanum. The sequence goes on from SKCR01025416.1 coordinate 42,106, forward strand.
TCCCTGGATATGTTGGCAGTAAATACGGTTATCGGACTATCCGAATACGTGCGTACCCGGTACCACGTACTTACCGATTTACAAGACATGGTTGGCTTCTAGCAAATCACCGTTCCTACCCAATTCTCCAGAAATATTCTTCTACAAAATACATGATCTTTGTCAGGCGTAGTATACGTAGTATTGCGCATTACGATCCAGTATCGAATGTCACATGCTAGGCCTGGGGCTGGAGTTGTGTCTACCACGTACGAAGCATATATCAGATCACTAACAACTAGTCTCTTTATGATCGGAAAGTCATGACCTAGTCATACTTCCCTGATGGCTATAACACTTAGAGTGCCAGTTCTGTATCTCTGCGTGATCATCATCTCCATATGACTGAAGTGATACTTCCATCTTGACATCACACCCAATACACTACGATTCTCATTATACCCAGAAGAGGCATACACAGAACCTGTTAAAACCCCGGACAACCAAAACCAAAGTATATTGATTGTCGCAAGTATTAGCGATGCAAGTCTCAGGTTAAGACCAAATACACCTACCCTGATTCGGATTCTCATAGACACATAGTCATACTACCAATGAGATTCTAAGGGGTCTATCCAGAGAAAAATTGTTTCCGTACCATCGGTAAACAAAACCTTCTATTACACTTGCATGAGTATCCAATACCCAAATATATGAGAATTATGTCGTTATGCTTCCATAACACACACCGGTGTAATACTAGCTTATTCCGCATTATCGATGTCCAGTCTCGATAATACTACGAATATGGATATTTAATGATTAAACCTTTGCGGATTAATAATGTCTCATATCTTATTAATCCGGAACTAATCATAAGGACTTTTATCATTTATATATCCAGGTAATCCAATTACAAATAATAAAAGAGCAATTTCCTTTGTCACATAGTTTATTTGTACAACAACACCATGTTCTGTACAAATAGTGATGCTATGGGTCATAATTATCCAACAATATTTTGATTTTGGAGATTGGAAACTTGAAATGGTGTTCTAACGAAGTACAATTTCGGAAATTCCAACTTTGCGCAATTATCGTATTTTGGCCATAACTGTTTACTCTGATATCGGATTGAGGTGATTCAGGTTTACGATTAAAGAAGACTCAAAGATCTACAACTTTGAAGTTCATAATAATTTCGAATTCTGAAGTTTTCATCACATAAATTGATAATAACATTAAAAAGTGTGTTATGTGTAATTATTAAAGTCATTTTCAAAATAAAAAAATAAATAAAATAAAAAAATAAAAATTGTCAAACTTCCACCAAACATGCAGGATTTGGTGCCATGTTTGGTGTCATGTTTGATGCCATGTTTGGTGGAGCAATTGGTGGAAGCATTTAGATTTGCCTATAAATACCAAGCTAAACTTTGTAAATTTTTCATGATTTCTTTGAAGGAATTTCTCCATGAAAATCTAAAGGAAAGTGTCTTGTATATTTATTTAAGTTTTCTTGTATTTTCTTTTTATTTAATTAATAAAATTTTATGTGTTTTCATTTACATCATAAGCATGTAATCTCATTCTGCTGGGGTGAAAATGTGAGACTTTTAATATAATAAATTAGATTAATCTCATTTATTTTAATTAAAATTTGGATTAATTAGTTACCGCCTATATGGCCGGTTTAGGTGACAATCTTATTTACCGCCTATATGGACGGTTTTACATTCCAGACGTAGTTTCTGCTTATATGGTCGGTTTAGGTAATAACCTTGTTACCGCCTATATGGTCGGTTGGATTTAAATGAGACAAATGAAATTTTTGCCTTTATGGTCTGGTTAAATATAATTGATTAATCGGTAAACATTGACAATAAGGGAGATTTCTAATTTTGAAATATTATAAGTGGATCCTCTAACCCCCAATATTTTCTTTCATTATTGTAATTTTACTTTTATTTATCTTCAAGTTATTTTTTATGATGTTTTGTTTATTTAAGTATTTCGTAATCATAGGTATATGTTGTAACTAAATACATAATCTGAGGTTGTGATGAATTCCAATATCACCGGTTTATAAGGGATTATTTTGTGTCTTGGGTAATATAAAGGTTTATTTATTAAGTGTTAAGCTTAATGCTTCTTGTTAACTGACCATTAATAAGATTGATATGGTAAACTTAAAATAAACTTGACGACGAAATTTTAGGTTTCAGCCTTAGATTTAATAGCCCACAATATCCCTTAAGGATTAGATACCCCTTAATAGATTTCCTTCCAGGATAGACATATACCTGTCGGGCAGGGGTAGCCACAATTGGAACTTAATCTTAATGAATTCAGGTAACTTGGTTAACATAGACATATGATTAATTGAGTTATATTAGGTGTTTGCATCTGACCATCGACAGAGGCTTTTGCATATCTTCGTGTTCCAGGTTAATAAACTGATATATTGCACATACATGAAATAACCACTTCATCTTTAAAAGATATTGGAAGGATTCACAACCCTAAATAGTTTAATAATATTGAATTTTCCTTTGATTCATTTTCGTACTGTTTTATTTACTTGTTTTAGTTTAAAATCACCATCCATTCAATCAAACAATCAATCTATTAGATACTTGTAAATATTTGGCTTCATAAATTAATAGCTTAGGTATTAAGTCCTCGTGGGATCGATACATTTTATACTACTTGAGCGATACGTACGCTTGCGTTACGTGAGTGATTTCACCGATCAAGTTTACACCTAGTGTCAAGACTATTCTAAGGTCGATGTCATTCTTAGCATATCTATACATCAATCTAATACGCATAATGAAAATACCATTAATGAGGTATGAAATGAAAAATGTAGTTATTTTATTAATAAATAATAAAATATACAATTCGGATTGACACTCCAAACACCAACTCCATCAGATTCATGAATTGTCTGAATTTCCTAGGATGATTAAGATCACCATGCTGAGACTCATTTTCTTCCTGATCAACTGGTTTTCAACTCGTGCATGTGGATTTTCATTTTGGTTCTCGACCATTTTGACAGACGATAAATGTGATTGAGACTCTTTATTTAATCTATTGTTAGATGATTGAGACCAATGTCTCATGCAACCTAAATGCAGACTATTTGCTAAAATTTAAAAATACAAATGAAATACTTACAAAAAGAAAAAATAATAAACAAGTGAACGAAAGAAAAAAGTTAAAATAAATGATTAAAAAAATGCAAACGTAGTGTTAAAAAAATGAGATACAGAAATACAAACAAAATAAAAATAAAAAATAAAATAAAATGAAAAGAAAAGAAAAGAAAAAATAGACAATGATGTTAAATTATTATTCTATCTACTAAATTATATTCCCCGGTAACGGCGCTAAAAACTTGACACGTTCAAAAAATAGTTCTTTACTCCCAAGTATAAGAGTGTCGAAGTAATAAAATAACCTGGTAAGACCGGGGTCGATCCATATGGAATATATTTAATAGGATAAAATAACAATTTGAGTGAAAATTAAAAGACTGTATTTTTTTGAAGTGATTGGAAAATTTTAAATTGGATTGCAACAATAAAATAAAATATCGAGGTTAGTGGATCCACTTTTAATATTAAATTTAGAAATATCACTTGTTATAATATATAAATTTATCATTATTACCCAATTAATTTATTTCAGGAATTAATTATACCAAAACATATAAAACCAGCCATAAAGGCGGTGATAACTTTTGTCGATAACAAATTCAGTTAGGTACTCAATTATGCCAAATAAATAAAACCATCCATATAGGCGGTAACAAAATTTGTCAATAATTAATCCAGAATTAAATTAAATATTAATCATTAGATTTCAATTTATATATTATAATATAAGTGAGATTAATCTAAATTTTCATATTAAAAACTTCGGCTTTACCCAGCAAAAAGAAATCAGCTACTAATAATTTTAAATAAAAACACACATAATTTTATTATTGAAAGAAAAAGAAATTACAAGAAAGCTTTTAAAAAAAAATAAAACACACAAGAGCTGGATCCATTCACAAAATTTCAGAGAGAATCGTGTGAAGGAAGCTGGGGAAATAGAGGTGTTCAGCACCTCTATTTAAAGAAAATTTTCAAGCTTTCTCCACCATTTTCTCCATCATTTTTTCCACCATTTTCTCTACTATTTCCTCCACAAAACACGCAAGCATGTTTGGTAGAAGTTTGACAATTGTAAATTGTCATTTTCCAATTTTTGTTTTTATAATGACTTTAATAATTACAAATAACACACTTTGGATTTTTCATTAATTTCGGCCTTGAAAACCTCAGAATTAGAAAATCTTTTGAACTTCAAAGTTGTAGATCTTTTAGTCTTCTTTCATCTGGAACTTCAATCACCTTATTATGATATTGGAGTAAAAAGTTATGGCCAAAATACGAAAATTGCATAAAGTTGGAATTTCTGAAATTATACACTGTTAGAACGCCCTATTAAATTTATGGCCTCCAGAATCCAATTATCAAGTCCATTTTTCTAGATATACATCCAAATTATTATTTCACGTACATAAAATATAAAAACCACAATAAATATATATAATTATTATTTAAAAAATGTACTTAATTAAAGAGGATTAATGAAACTATAAGTGTAAAATGATTAATTTTTCTTTTAATAAATGTGCACTTTTTAGTTTTCATCAATAAGATAATTTTCATACCCGTTGATTGAACGAGACATATACGGAAATTGACATCCTTGTACCATACCCTGCCCGTTATCATCCATACACTTAATCGATCATGTCAACTGACGATATTTTAGGTTAAAAACACGGGCTCCCTTGAGTTTTGGGGGTGCCTAAAAGAGTTTTTGTGACCTGTATAAATAAGAGATATATTTTTTTATTTGCTTCCTTATTGGAATATGTATTGATTTTCCTTAGATTTGAAACCCATAATTTTACCTCAAATTCGAGGGTCCCAGACGGGTGCATGTGTGGGCTATCCACAAGGCCACCTCTGGTAAAAAATAATAATTATTTTTATTAATCAAACTTAATAAAATAATACAATGTAAAATAAATTAAGGGTCCCTATAATTGACAGAGAGAGTTAATAGATTTTGAGAGATAATGTAACATCCCCGATTTGGGAGATGTTACCGGCAGGGGATAACAATACTAACCCCATAAGCCTATGACTATTTAACCATAATAGAAACTAATATAATGTGGAACCATAGCCCAACTCAAGAACAAAGAAAACAGACTCAATATTAATTACTATATTTATTAATAATAACTGTTTTACAACGACTACACACAACCATAACTTATATAAGACTCACATTTGACTATAACTGGACTCTCACTATGTCTGTGACTCATGTTGGTGGACTCCATCCCTACTGACTGCATCAATATCCGTCCTCCGAGAATCCTGCAAAACATAAAAACTGGAGCGGGGGTTAGATTTGTTAGTGTCCTACAAATGCCCAAGGTCTCTAAACAATTATTTGTGTGTGAATTTATCAAGAACGTTTGCGGAATAACTTACATTGATCAGATGAGAATTTTCAAAAAATCTCATTGGATGTAGAAGCTCCAAGCTTTGTTGAGTTTTCCAACACTTGGGTGAGTTTCCCTATCATCTTTCTTTGACTCTCAAAGTGCTAGCTATGTTGAATTTTGCAACAAAATTACAAAGGGGAGAAGAAGGGCTCACGACAATTGGAGGTAAGAGAGAGGTGAATAGTTTCTCAAGTTCAAAACTTATTACTTAAACTTGTGTGTTGTGAGTTAAATACAACATTTAATAAAGCCCAACTACTTCCATCACCAATAGTGACTAGTGATGTAAGTAAAGTGGGTCCCACCACTTTAAATTCAAAATTCAAGTTGGCTTATACAACACACTTTGGGCCCGGGTTCATTTAATCCGATTAAACGAATTTTCCATCGCGACTTAATTAAATCTAATTTAATTAAATAATAATGCCCAGAAAAATTATTACGAAAGTTGCTTACGAAATAATTCCAAATTAATTCGTTCGCTTGAATTAAAATCCAATTTTAATTCTGTATTGAAATCCAATTTCAATTAATATATTCGATATATTATTTTAGCCCAATTAAATAAATTAAACAGTAAAATCTAATTTAACTATTAAATTTATTTAGTCGATTAATTCCAAATTAATCGCGTTCTCTATTCTAGACGAATTAATCCCAGATTAATTCTTGCCGCAATTAATCTCAGATTAATTTTCTCTCTCATAATTAATCCCAGATTAATTCTATTCGAGTCAAATGTCATTGGTGAATCTTTGGGAAACGACCCAATAGATCCATGGATATGTTGGCAGTAAATATGGTTGTCGGACTATCTGACACGTGCGTACCCCGTACCACGTTCTCACTGATTTACAAGACATGGTTGGCTTCTAGCAAATCACCGTGCCTACCAAATTCTCCAGAAATATTCAACGAGGAATATATAATCTGTATCAGGCGTAGTATATAATGTATTGCGTAATACGATCCAGTATCAGATGTCACATGCTAGGCCTAAGGCTGGAATTGTGTGTGCCCCGTACGAAGCATATATCGGATCATCAACAACTAGTCTCTATAATCGGATAATCATGACCTAGTCATACTATCCCGATAGTTGCAGCATTTAAGAGTACTAGTTATGTATCTTGCGTGATCATCATCTTCATATGACTGAAGTGATACTTCCATCTTGACATCACAATCAATACACTACGATTCTCAGTAAACCCAGAAGAGGCGTACACAGAACCTGTTAAAGCTATGGACAACCAAAACCAAAGCGTACTGGTTGTCGCAAGTATTAGCGATGCAAGTCTCAGGTTAAGACCATATACACCTACTCTGATTCAGATTCCCATAGACACATAGTGATGAGTGATAAATGTATCACTATTTCCAACTCATTTGACCTAATATTTTGTATAGTTTCTTGAGTTTTGTGAATATTTTGATGTGTTTTGTGTTATTTTGTAGATAAATAAAGTTTCAGGATATTTTGGAGGTGATTTGGGGCCAAAACAGTGAAAAAGGACAACAAAGTGCAAAAATGTCATTTTGCGCGTCGCGACGCACTTCCCGAATCGTGACGCCTAACGTGCAACAGCCTGTGCTAACTTGCACCGCTTCATGCTAAAATACGTCGTGCCACGTGTCAAAATCTGAGAAGTCTGCTAATATGCGCCATATTACCAACCACGTGTCAACATCAGAGGAGATCTGCTAACGTGCACCGTGGCACGTGTCATCATCATATGGTGTCGACAATCGCCATCGCCATATGTCATCCACGTAGGCGTCCACATCAGCCATATGCCAAGTCAGTGTGCCACGTGTCAGCGACGTCATCATCAACCAATTATCACGTGCCACGTGTCACAATCCTATGGTGTAGACAATCCACATCGCCACGTATTGCCATGTCATTTCTACATCATCGCCATGTCAGCACAATCATTCAGCTCCCAACCGCCTTGCCACGTGTCAGCCGATCCGGAAGACGTGCCGTATTTGGCGTTGGAAAATACGGCGCATCGCGACGCGCAGGGCCTATCAACGCCTATAAATAGAGCTAAAAATTTCAGTTTCAGATGTACCTTCCTTTCTGAATTCTCTGATAATAATAAGGAGTCTCTATCTAGTTTGTTTTAATTTCAGTTTTGTAATTAATTTTATTTACTTTTTGTAATAGTAATTTACTTTCTTTACTTTTCCAATTTTTATTATTCAACAATGATGAGGTAACTTCCCCCTGCTAGGGTGAAAGGTAAAATTTTATTACTGTTATTTAGATTAATCTCCCTTAATTATAATATATAAACTATTTAAAACTTGACTTAACAAGGATACCGCTATATTGGTCGATTGGTAATTAATTATAAACTGGTTTTAACCTGATTAAGCATGGATACCGCATGGTTGGTCGGTTGGTAATTACCGCCTATATGGCTGGTTTATGGACAAATAATGATACTGCCTTGATGGTCGGTCGGACTTAATTTAACTTAATTAGGTTACCGCCTATATGGCTGGTTGGTAATATCACACAAGTTAATATATTATATTAATGGAGATATCTAAAATAGTAGTGATAAAAGTAGATCCTCTAGCTCTAGCATTTTCTTTTATTATATTTTTCTTTATTTATTTTCCAGCATTTTACTTTTCAACATTTTACTTTATGTCTTTTATTTTTAAGTTATTACTAGCCCTAGTTATGTCTCATAACTAAGTTAGTTATCTGGGGTTGTGATGAATTCCAATATCATCGGTTAATAAAGGGTTGTTTTATAGTTTGGGTAATTTAAAGTTTTACTTATTAAGTCTTAAGCTTAATGCGTCTTGTTAACTGGCCACTAATAAGATTGATCTGGTAAATCTAAAATAAACTTGACAAATGAATTTTAGGTTTCAGCCTTAGACTTAATAGCCCACGATTTTCCTTGAGGATAGATAACCCTTTAATAAATTTCATTACAGGATAGACATATACCTGTCGGACGGGGGTAACCACAATTGGAACTTAATCTTAATGAATCCAGGTAATTTGGTTGACATAGACATATGGTTCAATTGGGTTATACTGGGTATTTGCATCTGACCATCGACAGAGGCTTTTGCATAATTTCGTGTTCCAGGTTAGTAAACCGATATATTACACAAACATGAAATAACCACTTCATCTTTAATTATATATTGGAAGAAATCACAACCCTGGATAGTCTTATAAATTTGAATTTTCCTCAATCAAATTTCGCACCATTTTATTTACTTGTTTTTAAGTTTAAAGTCAACACCCAATCAAACAATCAACCTGTTAGATACTTGTAATCATTTGGCCTCAAACAAATTAATAGCCTAGGTATTAAGTCCCTGTGTGATCGATACTTTTTATACTACTTGAACGATATGTGCGCTTGCGTTATATGCCTGTGATTTCGCACCGGTCACATAGTCATAATACTAATAGGACTCTGATGGGTCTATCCTGAGTGAAACTGTTCCCGGTCCAACGGCTAACAGAACCTTCTATCACACTTGCATAAGTATCCAATACTTAAATATATGATAACTATGCCGTTAAGCTTCCATAACGCGCACAAGTGTAATACTAGCCTATTCCGCATTATCGATGTCCAGTCTCGATAATACTACGACTAGGGATATTTAATGATTAAACCTTTCATGGATTAATACTGTCTCATATCTTATTAATCTGTTTCCTTTATCACATAGTTAATTTGTACAAAACACCATGTCTTTTACAAATAGTGATGATATGGGTCATAATTGTCCAACAATCTCCCACTTGGCCTATAGTCAATCACTCAAGTGTCCAACACTTGAACTATGTACGGGTCGCTCAAATTTTTGCTGAGATATTGCTTTCGTCAGCGGATCTGAAAGGTTATCATCTGAAATGATCTTTTCGATCTTCACATCGCCACGATGTGTGATCTCACAAATCAGATGAAACCATCGAAGTACATACTTGGATCATTGATGAGACCGTGATTCCTTAGCCTGTGATGTAGCCCAGCTCAACTACTAAAAGAACTACTCTTAATCCAATTAGGAATTTTATAGATCCAAAATGCTTCTTTTATTGCCTCATCCATAACAATGTATTCCGCTTTTGTTGTTGAATCGACAACAGTATCTTGCTAGGTAGATTTCCAGCTCAATGTTCTATTGTTCAAACAAAATATGTACCCTGATTGCGACTTACAGTCGTCTTTATCGGTTTGGAAACTTGCATCGGTGAAACCAGTCACCTCAAGTTCTCATTCTTCATATACTAAGAAAGCATCCTTAGTTCGTCTAAGATACATAAGGATGTTCTTAACATCAATCTAGTGACCATCACCTATATCGGCTTGATAGTGACTGCAGATGCTCAAAGCATATGAGACACCAGGTCGCGTAAATGTTTGTCAATGTACGAGTTCTTGGAGAGTGCCAACAACTTTTAGATATATCCTAGTATATCCTTATTCCTAGAATAAAGGTTACCTCTCCCAAGTTTTTCTATGGAGAATTTTAATGAAAACCAAGCTTTCACCGATTGTAGTATGGGAATGTCATTGCTTAAAAATCAATACATCATCAACATATAGGACAATGAATGTCAGTGCGCTCCCACTAACCTTCTTATATACACAAGAATCATCTTCGTTTTGAATGAAACCATATTGTAATATGATCTCATCAAAACGTTGGTTCCAAGAATGCAATGTTTGCTTCAATCCATAAATGGATCGATTTAACTTGCGAACCTTGTTTGCATGTTTTGGCAGGATAAAACCGTCAGACTGTTGTATATAAACATCCTCCAAAAGGTTTCTGTTAAGGAAAGCGGTTTTGACGTCCATCTTCCATATTTCATAATCGAAATATGCAGCATTAGCAAGCATTATCCGAATGGATTTAATCATGGCAACGGGTAAAACGTTTCATCGTAATCGACATCATATTGATGACGATACCCTTTCGATACAAGCCTAGCTTTGTACATTTGTATGTTTCCATCCATGTCTGTCTTCACCATGAAGACCATTTACTACCAATAGGCACAATGCCTTCTGGTAAATCAACCAGTGTCCAAACTTGGTTGGTATACATAGAATCCATTTCGGACTTCATGACATCTTTCCATAAAGCAGAGTCGGTACCTTGTATCACTTCCTCATACGTAGCCGGTTTGTATTCCTCAATAAGATTAATATCTACATAAGGTAAGATCAGAAACCCATACCTCTAAGGTTGTTTTCTGATTCTCTCTGACCTACGCGGTTCTTGTGTATTAGAATATTATGGAACAGTATCATCCCTGATGAACTGTTCATGTTCCATGAGGAGATCGGTGCCAGGAATAGTATCACTCCAATTTTCATCGAGTTATACTTTCCTCCCACTTATCACTGCATCTATGAATTCCTTTTCGAGGAAAACTGCATGAAGATCAACAAATATTTTGTTATCTTGTGGGTTGTGGAAATAATATCATTTGGTTTCCCTAGGATAACCAACTACAAATAGGCACTTATCTGATTTGGGTTCTAGTTTGGTACCATCCAAACGTTTAACATATGCCCATCATGCCCAAATCTTCAGGAATGAGAAACCCAGTTTTTTTCCTGTCCATATTTCATATTGAGCCTGTCCAACAGACTTTGACGGAACCTTATTCAAAATAAGTATTGCATTGTTCAATGCGTACCCCATGAAGGAAATTCGTAGCTTAGTGCGACTCATCATTAACCTTACTATGTCCAACAAAGTTTGATTTCTACGTTTGGACACACCGTTCAATTGAGATGTTCCGGGAGGAGTCCACTGTGAAATAATACCATATTCTTTTAAGTAATCTTGAAACTCATTGCTTAAGTATTCTTTGTTGGACAATTATGACCCATAACATCATTATTTTGTAAAAAACATGGTGTTCTTGTACAAAGTTAACTATGTGACATATGAAATTGCTCTTTTATCATTTTTAATTGGATTAACTGGATATATAAATGATAAAAGTCCATATGATTAGTACCAGACTGATAAGATATGAGACAATGTTAATCCATGAAGGTTTAATCATTAAATATCCTTAGTCGTAGTATTATCGAGACTGGACATCGATAATGCGGAATAGGCTAGTATTACACTTGTGCACGTTATGGAAGCGTAACGGCATAGTTATTATATATTTGGGTATTGGATACTAATGAAAGTGTAATAGGAGGTTCTGTTTACCGATGGTACGAGAATAGATTCTCTCTGGATAGACCCATCGGAATCCCATTGGTAGTATGACTATGTGTCTATGGGAATCCGAATCAGGGTAGGTGTATTTGGTCTTAACCTGAGACTTGCATCGCTAATACTTGCGAAAATCAGTACGCTTTGGTTTTGGTCGTCCGGGGATTTAATAGGTTCTGTATACGCCTCTTCTGGGTATACTGAGAATCGTAGTGTATTGGGTGTGATGTCAAGATGGAAATATTACTTCAGTCATATGGAGATGATGATCACGCAGAGATACATAACTGGTACTCTAAAGTGTTGCAACCATCGGGGAAGTATGACTAGGTCATGACTTTCCGATTAAAGCGACTAGTTGCTAGTGATCCGATATATGCTTCGTACGGGGCAGACACAATTCCAGCCCCAGGCCTAGCATATGACATCCGATACTAGATCGCAATACGCAATACTTTGTATACTACGCCTGGTATAGATTATGTATTCCTTAAAAGAATATTTCTGGAGAATTGGGTAGGCACGGTGCTTTGCTAGAAGCCAACCATGTCTTGTAAATCGGTAAGAACGCAGTACTGGGTATGCACGTGTTCAGATAGTCCGATGACCGGATTTACTGCCAACATATCCAGAGATCTCATTGGTCGTTTCCCAAAGATTCACCGATGACGTTTGACTCGAACAAAAATAATCTGGGATTAATTATGAGAGAGAGAAAATTAATCTAGGATTAATTGCGGCAAGAATTTATCTGGGATAAAATTCGATTAGAAAAGAGAGAACGATTAATTTGGAATTAATTGATTAAATAATATATTCGATATATTAATTGAAATTAGATTTCAATGCGGAATTAAAATTGAATTTTAATTCGGGCAAACTAATTAATTTAGAATTAATTCGTAAGCGACTTTAATAATAATTTTGCTAGGCATAATTATTTAATTAAATTATATTTAATTATGTCGCAACGGAAAATTCGTTAATTCGAAATTAAACGAACCCAAGCCCGAGCGAAGTCGCGTGTTGGATTGTTCGACTTAAATTCGGAATTTACAAGTGGTGGGACCCACTTGACTTACATCACTAGTTTGACTAGTGACGGAAGTCGTTAAAGGTTAAGTATAAATCTAAGCTTGCTAGTTTTTTCACTCAACCAAAGTCCAACACTCTTTGTCATTTTTGGAATGACATTTTACCAACTTGATTTTTGGTAAATGGTAATTGAATTTTGGAAATCAATTACATAACACAAAAATCAACTTTCTCCCTCTTACTAGCAAAATTACCGTGAACCTCTCCCTCTTGCTTAGAAATTTTGCTTCAAAATTTCTTCTTGCTAGCACATTCAAGGAGTCATTCAAGGTGTTAGGAAACCAATCCTTGAGTTTGGAACACAAAGAAAAGGCTTGGAGCTCTTCTTCTTCATCAAAAGTTTTGAACTTTCAACATCCAACGAAACCGATCAATGTAAGTTTTTTCGCAACTTCTTTGAGTATTCACATGAAATCATGACTTAGAAGATCCTTGGCATGTTATAGGAACCTAACATTCTTCACCACAGTCCATGATGAGCGGAAAATATATCAATATTTACCGCCCCTTTAACTTAATATTTTGTTTAGTTTCTCGGGTTTGATGAACGTTTTGATGTGTTTTAGTTTATTTTGAAGATAAAATAATATCGGGTCTCAATGAAATCATTTAGGATGAAATATGGGTCAAATAAGGGCAATTATTGGACTTGACATATTAATTTTGGAGATTGGAAATTTGAAAGGGCGTTTTAACGAAGTGCAGTTTTGGAAATTCCAATTTTGTGCATCTGTCGTAATTTGGGCATAACCTTTTACTCCGATATCGGATTGAGCTGATTCAAGTTCCAGATTAAAGAAGACTCCAAGATCTACAGCTTTGAAAGACAACATAATTTCAAATTCTGAATATTTCATGCCCGAAATTGATGAACCATCCAGAAGTGTGTTGTGTGTAATTATTAAAGTCACTTTCAATCATTTTCAAAGCAAAAAATAAATTAATAAATAAATAATAAAAATTATCAAATCATCACCAAACATGATAAGAGATTAGTGGAGCAATTAATAATGGATTTGGTGGAGCAATTAATGGAGCAATTAGTGGAGCAATTAATAATTGATTTGGTGGATGATTTGATGGAGGCAAAATTTTGCCTATAAATACCAAGCCATTTCATTTGTAAAATTCATACTTACTTCTAAGGAATTCCTTAAGAATACTAAGAAGATTGTATCTTGTTTATTTATTTATAGCTTTCAATAATTAATTTTCGCTTTCGCACTTTCTTTTCTTTACTTTTCAGTTTTTACTTTCCGCAATTTACTTTTACGCACAGTACTTTTCTTTATTTAATTTTCAGTTTTTACTTTTCAGTAATGAGGAGGTAACTCCCCTTTGCTGGGGTAAAAGGTAAAACTTTTATTACTAATATTAGATTAATCTCCCTTAATTATAAAATATAAACTAGTTAAAATCTGACTTAACAAGGATACCGCCATATTGGTCGGTTGGTAATTATTTAAATTGGTTTTAACCTGACTAAACTGGATACCGCTTGATTGGTCGGTTGGTAATTAATTATTAATTTGACTTAATCTGGATACCGCCTATATGGCTAGTTGGTAATTATCATGCAAAGTTAATATATTATATTAAGGGAGATATCTAAAATAGAAGTAATAAAAGTGGATCTTTTTACCTCAGCATTTTCTTTTATTGTAATTTTACTTTATTTACTTTTCAGTAATTTACTTTCAGCAATTTACTTTTCAGCAATTTACTTTTCAGCAATTTACTTTCAGTAATTTACTTTCAGCATTTAATTTTCAGTATTTAATTTCAGCATTTACTTTTCAGTATTTAATTTTCAGTATTTTACTTTATGTCTTTTATTTTATTTAAGTTTTTTTACTACCCGTAAATATGTGTCGTAACTAAGCTAGTTATCTGGGGTTGTGATGAAATCCAATATCACCGGTTTATAAGGGGTTAGATTATAGCTTGGGTAATATAAAGATTTATTTATTGAGTCTTAATCTTAATGCTTTTTCATTAACTGGCCATTAATAAAATTGAACTGGGAAACTTAAAATGAACTAGACATAGGGATTTTAAGTTTAAGACCTTAGACTTAATAGTCCACGATCTTCCTTGAGGATAGATAACCCTTTAATAGATTTCCTTACAGGATAGACATATACCTGTCGGGCGGGGGTAGCCATAATTGGAACTTAAACTTAATGAATCCAGATAATTTGGTTGACATAGACATATGGTTCAATTGGGTTAAACTGTGTATTTGTGTCTGATCATCGACAGAGGCTTACACATAATTTAGTGTTCCAGGTTAATAAATCAATATATTACCCAACTTTAAGATAACCACTTCATCTTTAAAATGATATTGGAAGAAATCACAACCTTAGATAGTTTTTAATATTGAATTTTCTTAAAACCTACTTTCAAATAATTTTATTTACTTGTTTTTAAATTTAGAATCGTCACCATTTCAAATCAATCAAACAACCTGTTAGATACTAGTAATCATTTGACCTCATAAAATTAATAGATTAGATATTAAGTCCTCGTGAGATCAATATTTTTATACTACTTGAACGATACGTGCGCTTGCGTTATACGTGCGCTTGCGTTGAACGATGCATGTGACATCAAAACATGCATTCAGATGATTCAGCAGTCAGTTCTGTTTGGGGGGAATGCAACTGAAGATCCTAATACCCACATCAGCAACTTCCTGGAAGATTGCGGCACTTTCAATTACAACCGAGAAGCTGAAGAAGCAATGAGACTGCGTGTTTTCCCATACTCCTTAAAGGACAGAGCTAAAGCTTGGCTACATTCACTACCAGCAGGTTCTATCACAACTTGGAACACTTTAGCCACCAAATTTCTTACAAAGTATTTTCCACCAGCCAGAACCGGAAAGCTGAGGAATGACATCACATCCTTTGTACAACAAGATTCAGAATCCCTCTGCGAAGCTTAGGAAAGGTACAAAGATTTGCTCCGGAAATGTCCTCACCATGATATTCCAAAATGGCTTCAAGACCAAACATTCTATAATGGGCTTTCTGGAATAATGAGAACCACAATCGATGCTGCTACTAGAGGAGCTTTAATGGCGAAAGGAGAAGATCAAGCCTGGGACCTAATCGAAGAAATGGCCAACAACAATTCTTTGTGGCCAACAGAAATGAGCATGATCCAAAGAATTGTAGGAATTTATGAAAGTGGAGCCAATACAGCAGTCAACGCCAAACTAAATCAGATATGCAAATTCATGGAGACTCTTACCACTGGATCCACAAGTTCACCATATGGAGGAGCACCGGAGTCGAACCAACTTGAAGAGACGGTGAATTATGTCAATAATTTCAACAGACAGGGGAACAATCCATATTCCAACACCTACAACCCAGGGTGGAGGAATCATCCCAATTTTTCATGGAGCAACAATTCAGGCCAACAGCAGAACTATCCACCACCTGAATTCCAGCAACAGAACAAAAGCCAGGAGCAGGCAAATGAACCAGGAATAACAGAAGTGTTGAACCACTTGAAAAAGATAGAAGCAAAACATGACTCTCAAGCAGCAAGATATGATACTATGTTTCAATCTCAAGCAGCAAGATATGATGCTATGTTTCAACCCCAAGCAGCATTAATTCAAAGTCAATTTGCTTCTATTAAAGCACTGGAGAATCAAATTTGACAACTGGCAAATGCTCAGAGTTACAGACCGCCAAATACCCTTCCTAGCAACACAGAGCCAAATCTAAGGAACATGGGGAAGAAGCAATGTCATGCCATCATGTTAAAAAACGGTACTGAAATCTACAAAGATGTTGGAGCCAAAACAGCTGCTGAGGAAGTTCCAAAAGAAACAAAGCAACAGATGGAGGAAAAAGAAGCAAAGGAAAAAGAACAGATCATTCCACCTCCACCTTTTCCTCAACGTCTTCAGAAGAACAAATTGGACAAGCAGTTTTCTCGGTTCCTGAAGATCTTCAAAAAGATGCATATCAACATTCCATTTGCAGAAGCGTTGGAACAAATGCCCAGCTATGCCAAATTCATGAAAGACATTCTTTCATGAAAGCGGAGATTTGGAGATTACGAGACAGTAGCATTATCAGAAGAATGCAGCGCTATCATTCAGAGGAAACTTCCCCCAAAGTTGAAAGATCCTGGCAGTTTCAATGTTCCTTGCACCATAGGAGAACATGACTTCGGTAAGGCTCTGTGTGATTTAGGTGCGAGTGTTAACTTGATGCCTTTTTCTATTTTCAGGAAATTACAGATTGTAGAAACAATGCCAACTTCAGTCTCACTACAACTTGCTGATAGAACGCTCATATTTCCAAGAGGCGTAGTTGAGGATGTGCTGGTCAAGGTTGACAAATTCATTTTCCTAGCAGATTTTATTATCCTTGATATGGAGGAAGACGCAGACGTGCCAATCATCATCGGGAGACCATTCTTGGCTACAGGTCGAACCATTATTGATGTATAAAAATGAGAACTAACCATGAGGGTACAAGACCAAGAAGTAACATTCAATGTTTTCAAAGCCATGAATTTCCCAGATGATGAAAAGAATGAGGAATGTTTCAGACTTGATGTGATACATAGTACCGTTCAGAACTCTGATGAAAGACACAGTTCTACTGACAAACTTAAAGCATGTCAATTACCTGTGGAGCCTGAAGATAAAGCGCACTGCGTACTGAAGAAGCCTATTCTTGCACTACAAGCAACATAAGAGAAAAAGTTCCACCAGCTTAACGAATTGGAGGAATTTCACATACAGCCTTTTGAGGATGCCAAATTGTACAAAGAAAAGGCCAAAAAGAGACAAGATGAGAAGTTAGTGCACATACAACTGGAACCAGGGCAGAATGTACTGTTAAACAAATCAAGGGTGAAATTCTTCCCATGGAAGCCAAAATCACGGTGGTCAGGTCCATTTATGATCACCAAGGTTTTACCAGACATAGCCGTTGAGATACATGATCCTGACTCCAACAAAACTTTCAAGGTTAAAAACAAGTGTGTTAAGCACTACAGGGGAGAATCATTTGAGCGACAAAAAGAAAGTGTCACACTTTCAGATCCAGCATAAACATTCGAGCAGTCACGCCAGCTGACGACTTTAAACTTAGCGCTTGCAGGGAGGCAACCCATGCAATTTTTGTATATATTGTGATTTGGTGTGATTTAAATTTTGTGTGTTTAGTTTTTGCAGATTAAGACATTTCAGGATGGAAGAAGTTCTCGCAAATCTTCACAAGCAATTTCCTTCTCTCCCTCAAAACTCTCTGATGAAAGTCTACAAAGCTCACTTGGAATGTATGAGATTACTAACAATCCATGGTGTTCCTAATGACATTCGTTGGGTAATTGAAGCATGAGTCCGATAGGCAGGTGAGTCTTCTGACTCTTTTATTTCACATTTGCCTGGTTTTGGAAGAAGCACCTATGCAAAGAAACGTAGAGCTGAATAAATGAGTGTTTGTTATAAATGTGCACGCTGGAATTGCAATACTCGTTGTCGTTCTTTAGGAATGGTGTCTGATAATCGCGAAGACAAAATTAAATTCATTAGGGATGGCTTGAGTAAGGAGTCTTTAGATGATATATCTTTAACTCTTGAGACGCATCCCAGTGGATATGTTCGGATAGCCATTCGCAAATTACATACACAATTCCAAAAAGAAAGACAACAATTAAGTCTTGGGAATCTGACTCAAAAAGACCCTGTTTGCCAGTTTATAAGAAAATTGGATGGGAAGCTTGTCCCTGACGCATAGACGTCAATCAAGCCGTTACTTTTCTTGTAAATATTATATCTCTTTGTCTTTTCTTAATAATGTGTGATTTTTTTTTGTTGTTTTCTTTTATTTCTCCGACAGGATCCAGACCTTTTTTACTATCACGATATTATTTCGCTACTAATCGTCTTCTGGAAGATACTTGTGCTATTTTTACTCACCATTTTCAAGGTACTATAAATTCAGCCCGTCATTGCACTTTTGAAGGCATCCAGAGTTGAGAAAGAATACATATAAAAATGGAAGCCACTTCAAGAAGACGAGTTGAAAACATCTGTTTGTGTGTTTTAGGTAGTAGTAGTGTTGATGTTAAGCCACAATACGTAGAAGCAGCACAAGAATTGGGTCGAGTCTTAGCTGTAAGAAATATGCACTTAATATATGGCGGAGGCAATCTTGGACTTATGGGGATCGTTTCAAAAGCTGTACAGGAAGGAGGCAGTCACGTTTTGGGAATCATCCCAAAACCCTTGGCAGAAGCAAATCTTATTGAACCATCAAACGAAGAGGAACTGATCGTGCCAGGTATGTCTGAATGTTTGGTAGAAATGATTAACCGTGCTGATGCTTTTATTGCTTTGCCAGGTGGCTTGGGTACATTGGAGGAAATTTTTATTGTGCTATCTTGGGCGAACCTGAACATACACCAGAAACCAATTGGGTTGTACAACGTTGATGGATTTTATGATTTTCTTTGTGTTTTTCTTGATGATGCCGGAGAAATGGGAAATGGGTCGTGTCAAAACCTTTGAAAGAACTCTCTCTTACTGCCAGAACTGCTCCGGATCTAATAGACCAACTCATAGCCTATGAACCACGAGTTGACCCTATCCTTTCAAAGATAAATTGGTCTGAGGACGATTGTGGTAAGAGGCGTAGGATTAATCTGGATCTTAACCTTTAATTTCCTGTAGAATTTCAGCTAACTAGGTATTATTTTCTAAACTCTTCTTCTAATTTTTAAGACATTGGGGACAATGTCTCATTTAGGTTTGGGGGAGGGAATTAGTTGATCAGTACATTGTTTTTAGTTTGTGTGTGTTGTTTTTATTTTTAGTCCAAAATTTTTCGAAAAATACAAAAAAAAATTGAAAATTTTCAAAAATTACAAAAATATTTTGCGTTTTTGTGTTTTTATTTTGACTAAAATGGTGAAATTCGTAAGAGATAGCTGAGTAAGGAGTTTCCACTCCTGAGACGTATCTCAAGCCTATTTTCGAAATAAGTTAATTTTTGTTTATTCCTTTTGAATTATTTAATTTGTGAATTCTCCATAAAACGGACTAAAATGGATCTTCATATGCTCAGTTGACAGGTATTATCAACATATATAGGAACATACGGACATGAGCTAAAATTGAAAAGTTTGTAATATTCAGTGCTCTAGTTTAATTAGAGGAAGCATCTCAAAAAGCAATGGAGTAAAAAAAAAAAAAAAAAAAACGTCTGAGATCCGAGTTATTAAGTCTGTAAGGGTGTTTTAACACATAGTGCCCTAAAACCAACTGGTTTGGGAGTCACTGGCCCAAAGCTCGTTACATGGATCAAAGATGCTGCAAAAATATATATATCTGAAGTCTGAGTAATTAAGTTCGTAGGGGTGTCTTAACACCTGGTGCCCTAAAGCCAACTGGTTTGGGAGCCACCGACCCAACACTCGCTACATAGATGGAAGATATTGTATATAAATAAAAAATAAAAAAAAATCAAAGAGAAAAATCAGAAAAATTATTCCATTGCTGCATAAAAAAGGTGTGAAATCTGATAGAACTTTAGGACAAAAATATTACTCTCTTATCAACTACACTTGTGACTGTTGTGGGCAAAAATGAGATTGATTAATACTTGTTGGCTGTGTATATGGAGAATGGTAAATATAATCGGAGAATTTACTTATTCGGTAATTTAGAAAGAAACAAAACAACTAGTAACTTGGAGTAAGAAGTTTCACCTGATTAGTCACTAACTTCCTTTATTCTTTTTCTCTTGTCTTTTTGCTTTTGTGTCCATTAGTTTACTACCTTTTTACTTTTGTAAAATGTTTGTGGGTATCTTTGCTGTAAACCCTCACGAGACTAAAACTCGTCCACTAGGGACACCTAGGGGTTTAAAGGCTTGTTGCATATGCTAAATGCAACTGTGATCCCTACGAAAGTGGCTTAGTTTAATTTTAATTGTTTCTTGTATTTTATTTTATTGTTTTTCTCGAGAACTAGCAAAATGTTAGGCTTGGGGGTGTGATGAGCGGAAAATATATCAATATTTACCGCCCCTTTAACTTAATATTTTGTTTAGTTTCTCGGGTTTGATGAACGTTTTGATGTGTTTTAGTTTATTTTGCAGATAAAATAATATCGGGTCTCAATGAAATCATTTAGGACGAAATATGGGTCAAATAAGGGCAATTATTGGACTTGACATATTAATTTTGGAGATTGGAAACTTGAAAGGGCGTTTTAACGAAGTGCAGTTTTGGAAATTCCAATTTTGTGCATCTGTCGTAATTTGGGCATAACCTCTTACTCCGATATCGGATTGAGCTGATTAAAGTTCCAGATTAAAGAAGACTCAAAGATCTACAGCTTTGAAAGACAACATAATTTCAAAATCTGAATATTTCATGCCCGAAATTGATAAACCATCCAGAAGTGTGTGTGTGTGTTGTAATTATTAAAGTTACTTTCAAAGCAAAAATAAATTAATAAATAATAATAAAAATTATCAAATCATCACCAAACATGATAAGAGATTAGTGGAGCAATTAGTGGAGCAATTAGTGGAGCAATTAATAATTGATTTGGTGGATGATTTGATGGAGGCAAAATTTTGCCTATAAATACCAAGCCATTTCATTTGTAAAATTCATACTTTCTTTTAAGGAATTCCTAAGAATACTAAGAAGATTGTATCTTGTTTGTTTATTTATAGTTTTCAATAATTAATTTCCGCTTTCGCACTCTCTTTTCTTTACTTTCAGTTTTTACTTTCGCAATTTACTTTTACGCACAGTACTTTTCTTTCTTTAATTTTCAGTTTTTACTTTTCAGTAATGAGGAGGTAACTCCCCTTTACTGGGGTAAAATGTAAAACTTTTATTACTAATATTTAGATTAATCTCCCTTAATTATAATATATAAACTAGTTAAAACCTGACTTAACAAGGATACCGCCATATGGTCGGTTGGGTTGGTAATTTTTAAATTGGTTTTAACCTGACTAAACTGGATACCGCCTGATTGGTCGGTTGGTAATTAATAATTAATTTTACTTAATCTGGATACCGCCTATATGGCTGGTTGGTAATTATCATGCAAAGTTAATATATTATATTAAGGGAGATATCTAAAATAGAAGTAATAAAAGTGGATCTTTTTACCTCAGCATTTTCTTTTATTGTAATTTTACTTTATTACTTTTCAGTAATTTACTTTTCAGCAATTTACTTTCAGCAATTTACTTTTCAGTAATTATTTTTCAGCATTTAATTTTCAGTATTTAATTTCAGCATTTACTTTTCAGTATTTAATTTTCAGTATTTAATTTTCAGTATTTTACTTTATGTTTTTTATTTTATTTAAGTTTTTTTACTACCCGTAAATATGTGTCGTAACTAAGCTAGTTATCTGGGGTTGTGATGAAATCCAATATTGCCGGTTTATAAGGGGTTAGATTATAGCTTGGGTAATATAAAGATTTATTTATCGAGTCTTAATCTTAATGCTTTTTCCTTAACTGGCCATTAATAAAATTGAATTGGGAAACTTAAAATGAACTAGACATAGGGATTTTAAGTTTAAGACCTTAGACTCAATAGTCCACGATCTTCCTTGAAGATAGATAACCCTTTAATAGATTTCCTTACAGGATAGACATATACCTGTCGGGCGGAGGTAGCCATAATTGGAACTTAAATTTAATGAATCCAGATAATTTGGTTGACATAGACATATGGTTCAATTGTTAGACATTATGTCCCATAGCGTCACTGTTTGTAAATGATATTGTATTATTGTACAAAATTAACTATGTGATAATGAAATTGCCTTTTGCCGTTTTGTAATATTATTTACTTTGATATATAAATGGCGAAAGTCCATATGATTAATACCGGATTGAGATGATATGAGACAGTATCAATCCATAAAGGTTTAATCATTAAATATCCCTAGTCGGAGTATTATCGAGATCGGACATCGATAATGCGGAATAGACTAGTATTGCGCTTGTGCACGTTGTGAGGGCACAACGGCATAGTTCTCATATATTTAAGTATTGGATACTTATGCAAGTGCGATAGGAGGTTGTGTTTTACCGATGGTACGGAAAACAGCTTCGCTCTGGATAGACCCCGCGGAATCCCATTGGTAGTATGTCTGCGTGTCTATGGGAGGCCGCATCAAGGTAGGTGTATATGGTCTTAACCTGAGACTTACATCGCTAGTACTTGCGACAATCGGTAAACTTTGGTTTTGGTGGTTGGGGACCTTAACCGGTTCTGTGTACACCTCTTCTGGGTTTATCGAGAACCGTAGTGTACTGGATGTGATGTCGAGATGGAAGTATCACTTCAAACATATGGAGGTGATGATCACGCAGGACACAGAACTAGTACTCTATAAAAGGTTGCAACCGTCGGGACAATATGACCAGGTCAGGATTGTCCGATTTAAAGAGTCTGGTTGCTTGATGTCCGATATATGTTTCGTACGGGGCAGACACATCTCCAGCCCCAGGCCTAACATGTGATCGTCTGATACTGGATCGATGTACGCAATACTACGGTATACTACGCTTGATATAGATCTTATATTCCTATAAGAATATTTCTGGAGAATTGGGTAGGCATGGCGCTTTGCTAGAAGCCAACCTTGTCTTGTGAATCGGTAAGACGTAGTACGAGGTACGTACGTGTTCGGATTATCCGACGACCGTATTTACTGCCAACATATCTGGAGATCTCTTGGGTCGCTTCCTGAAGATTCACCTATGATATTTGATTCGGACTTAGTTAATCTTGGATTAATTGCGGAGAAACTTTATCTTGGATAAAGTGCCTTGTTTAGAGAGAGAACGATTAATTTGGAATTAATCGATAAAATTATTATATTCGATATAATAATCGAAATTCGATTTCGACGCGAAATTAAATTAGATTTTAATTCGGGCATACGAGTTAATTTAGAATTAGTTCGTTAGCGACGTAAATAATAATTACGCCAGGCGCAATTATTTATTTAAATTCGATTTAATTAACGTCGCGACGTAAGTTCGGTATTTCGGAAATATCGAACCCGAACGCGTGAGTGCACGTGGGCCCACTTTCATTTGGAAACGTGTGGGGCCCACATGACCATGTCATTATATGTATTATTTTATTGATAATGCATTGCATGGTGATAATGTACCTTACACTCAATTGTTTTGCATGGAGTTTGAGTGTTTGACACTCTAAGCCATTGCATGGTTGGTGTCATAATTTTATTATTAATTTAATAAACATTATGGCATAAATATAAATTGATTTTTGGTAACAAAAATTAATTTAACAAAAACTCTCTTCTCTCTCTCTAATGCCGAAACCTGAAACAGTTTTGGGGTCTCCATTTTCTTCATTTTTGGTTGAAAAAGCTTGAAGATTTTGTGGTTGTTTGGAACATCTACTCACATGCAAGGCTAGCACCTTACAAGGGATCATAAAGAGGTGATAGGGAAACCATCAAATAGCTTGGAATACACAAAGCTTGGAGCTTTCCACCTCTTGTCTTCTTTGGCCGAAAATCACCACACTTGGAGCTTCCACCATTTGTTCATCATCTTCATCACAAGAACTTTGTAAGTATGATTCCGCCATGCTTCAAGTTTAATATATATTCATTTATTATATTTCATATGCTTAATCTTTGTTTGGGACATATTATAGAAACCAACAATGGTATCATTGAGCTAGGTTTAAGCATGAAATATATTAGGTTAAAATTTGGGTAATATTGATTGAAGCATGTTCTTGTGAAATTTGATGAATGAGTATGCTTATATTTATGTAATATGACATAATATGGAATCAATTTTATGAAAAATGCATTGGATGATTTTTCCCTAAAAATTTAACCTTGGCCGAATGGGTATGAACATTGGATGTATTGGAATTTTTTGTGTTTAAGATCATTGGATGACTTAGAACGTATACGGGACGTAGATTAGTAATTCAATCGGATTGAAAAACAAATCGACACAAAAAACTCACCTTGGCCGAATGTACAAGGACATGAAAAGGAGTTGATTTTTTGTTAAAATAATGTTGGACATTTATTTTGAACAATACATGATTAATAAATTAAATGGGTATTTTTGAAATATTTGGTTTAATATATTAATCTGGTATTACACTTTAATTAATTGGACTTTAATGTTTGGAATATTAAAATTTAATTAATGGGCTTAATTGGTGAATTGGGCTTTTAATATTGTATTTGGGCATAATGGGCTTGGTTGGACCAAGTAGATTTGGGCCAAATGGATTGGATCCAATTTGGGCCTAAATCACTCCATTAAGTCCAAATATAATATAATGGGCTTTAATAATTTAATTGGGCCTTATGGGCTTAAAATTGGTTTTATGGCATTTAAGGGTGATTCCTTATTTGGGCTTGGTAATTGGGTTTGACCCACATTGACCAAAGCCCAAGCCTTAATAAATCAATTGAAAGCCCATTTGACTTGAATTAAATTAAACATTGGATGTTAGTTGGGCTTTGAGACCCAATAGAATTAGATTTAGAATCTAAGTCTTTAAAGCACATTAAAAGTGTAAACATTTAATTTGGAATTAAATAATTGAATTAGTATTGAATACGAATTAAATTAGATTTAATAAGTAGTTCGATATAATTCGCGAATTCGTACCTTATGTACTCATTCTCAATCGAGTTGGACTCGCGCAAAATCAAACCGTTGTTTGAACATTGGATGATCACTTAAACAAAGACTAATTAATTGGATTAGATTGGTTGTAGAAGCATGTCTTGTTTGAATATATATGTATGTGATGAATGAATAGTGTATATCGGATGGATATTAGAAGGGAAAGGGTAATTTTAGAAATTATTGTAAATTTGGAATTTATAAATTGGACCTGCGTGTCCAGCCTTATCTCTTTATCTCTTTGTATTCTCTTCTCACCTAATTCCCCTCAATGTAAATGAGGTTTCTCTTATTGTATTATGTAATTGGGTAGAAGTAGAATAGTGCTAGCGGGGAGAGGAAAGGGAGTGATTTGTTCTAGGAACAAGTTGTTTATATATCCATCCGCATATCACTATTAATTTACTTTACGCGCTTTATGATGTTTTAGAAGCATGCTTAAGGGTGTATGATGATGAGACCTAACAAAGATAAATAAATTGGTTGCCAATTACGCGAAAATCCCTCAATTTATATTAAGCAAATATCCTTCCATTGAATGGTTCTTGTTCAAGATTCGAAGTTGGCATTGGTTTGTTTTTGACCAAAGTCAAGACCTTTGTCAATCAAGGATGTACTTGAATCATGAGAGTTTTGTTGCATATCAGTGTCTTGTCCAAATCGTGATTTTTATTGGCCAAAGTCAAGATCACTTTTTGTCCAATGACATTGATTACGAAACTTTCCTCGTCAATGGGTCCCGCTTAACTGGAATCATTAGGTTTGTTTTTGGCCAAAGCCAAGGCCTAGATGATTCGGAGGATAGGGTTAGGAAAATGTAATGGATACATTGACATTATACATATGTTTCGGACTTGGATGTCCACCTAACCGGATCTAGGAATTGGATGAGATCCAATTGATCATGGAGATCTACCTAAGTTAAATAGCATACAATTTTTATTGGCCAAAGTCAAGGTTGTGTGTTATTTAACGGGATCCTAGCCCACTAGGAAATTCGATTTCCCGAGTTCTCTACAGAGGGTTAGAAACTTGAAGAAAATAGTGGGAGGCTATTATTGAATTTGCAATTTCGTTCAGATATTTAGCCTTACACGTCTTTCAAAATTATTTCGTTAATATTTTAAAAAATTAGTTGGACTAATATATTGTTATTTTTACTTGTAACAGTTTGACTGTACCCATAAAATTAGTTGGACTAATAAATCAATATATTACCCAACTTTAAGATAACCACTTCATCTTTAAAATGATATTGGAAGAAATCACAACCTTAGATAGTTTTTAATATTGAATTTTCTTAAAACCTACTTTCAAACAATTTTATTTACTTGTTTTTAAATTTAGAATCGTCACCATTTCAAATCAATCAAACAACATGTTAGATACTAGTAATCATTTGACCTCATAAAATTAATAGATTAGATATTAAGTCATCGTGGGATCGATATTTTTATACAACTTGAACGATACGTGCGCTTGCGTTATACGTGTGTGTTTACGCCGGTCAGTCCAACCGCAATGTTTTTAATACTTTTGCCAGTCTGTTTTTCTATTTCGTGTCGAAACTCTTTGAATTTATCAAAAGTTTCTGACTTGTGTTTCATAAGATACACATAACCATAACGCGATGCAACATCCATAAAGGTTACGAAGTATTCATAACCACCTTTAGCCTAGCTAGACATGGGCCCGTATACGTCACTATGATCGAGGGCTAACAGCTCGGTGGCATGTACACTTTTACCACTAAAAGCTGTTTGAGGCATTTTGCCTAATAAACAAGATTCGTAGACATCATATGAATTAGGATCAAATCCGTCTAACTATTCACTCTTCGAAAGTGTGGATATACGAGTCTTGTCAATGTGTCCCAAACGACAATGTCACAGATAAGTTTCATATGTTTTACTC
Organism: Zanthoxylum bungeanum; assembly: GCA_019454045.1. NCBI lineage: Eukaryota > Viridiplantae > Streptophyta > Magnoliopsida > Sapindales > Rutaceae > Zanthoxylum > Zanthoxylum bungeanum. The sequence goes on from SKCR01025416.1 coordinate 69,628, forward strand.
AATTTGAGTCTTTTTTTTTGTCATGTTATATGTTTGAGATTCATTTATATTCAAAATATAAAGACTATTATTAACATTTGTTGTACATATCATAATGTCATCTTTATATACAAAACACCCAATGTTCCTGAATACAAAAGTATACCCACATCAGGTTAAACAAGATATAGAGATGATGTTCTTAGTCAAACTATGTACAAAATAACAGTCACCTAATGTAATTACATGCCCCAATGGCAGATTCAAAACATAGGTCCCAACGGCCAAAACAGCGACTATCGTCCCGTTTCTGACTCGTAGGTCGATCTCACCTGAAGCCAGTATCCTGCTAATCAGCAGATCCTGCACACCAGTACATATGTAAGTACCACATCCAGAATCAAAAATCCAATTTTTAAAACCAGTAGTGGACATGTTTATAACAAACATACCTGAAGCCTGAGCCTTGCCCGTCTTCACTTCCTTCAACTCCGCCTTGTACTCACGGCAGTCACACTTCCAGTGACCCCATTTGCCACAATATAGGCAGACGTATTGAGATATGTCCTTAGTCTTCCCAGAAGACTGTGATGATTTGGCCTTGCCCTTTTTCTTTTTTTTCTTCACACCTCGAGAAGCCTTCGGCCAAGCCTTGGCCTTCTGAGATGTCGAAGTAAGATACACCTCATGCTTCTTGCCCTTCAGAAGCTATGGCTCTGCTTCTTTCAGCATCGTCATTAACTCTCTAAGAGTCTTTTCTTGGTTCATCATATTGTAGTTCATGACGAACCCGCCCCAGCAATCGGGCAGAGACTGTAAAATCAAATCTATAGAAGTCTCGGCCTCGAAGGTTATACCCAGCTGACCTAGTTGTTCAATGTCAGTAATCATCTGCGACACATAGTGCTCGACAGATGTACCCCCTGACATACGCGAGCGAAAGAGCTTCTTTTGCAATTCATACTTTTGTGATATAAGGTTAGATCTGTGAAGATCCTTTAATTTCAACATCATACTATAAGGATCCAATCCTTTGTTCTGACGACGAAACTGATGAGTCATTACGGAAAACATGACAGATTGAGCACTAAATTTATCATCACGATGAGTCTTCCAAAGCTCATGCTCTACTATTTGCTCAACTTCGGGCTCAGACCCAAGAGGTTTCTCTATGACATAGAATAACTTCTCGACTCCCAGGACTATCTTGAGATTCACCTCCCAATCTGAAAAATTAGAGCCGTTAAAGACATTATCGCCCATGATGATATCCCTAACGCTAATCTTTCCAGCCATCTTGATTGCAATAGTCCAATTATCCAATCAACGATTTTGGGTATACTCAAAATGTAATGGTTACTATAGTCCAACTATATAACCAACTACAAGTGGAGTAGTGTCTTGTACAGTCTAACTGTTCAAAGAAAGCAATAAAATAATTTTAGTCCAACTAATATATTTATAACGACGATAAATAATTTAAAGAGCGCGTATTAGCAAGTATTAAACGAAATTATAAATTTAATATTGGCCTCCCACTATTTTTCGGCAAGCCTCTAACCCTCTGTGGAGTACTCGGGAAACCCAGTTTCCTAGTGGGCTAAGACCCCGTTAAATAACACACAACCTTGACTTTGGCCAACATGCTGTATGAAACTTAACTAGGTATATCTCTAAGATCAATTGGATCTCATTCAATTCCTAGATCCGGTAGGTGGACCTCCAAGTCCAAAACATATATCCAATATATTTCCTAATATTTTCCTCTGAATCAACTAAGCATTGGCTTTGGCTCAACAAGCTTAATGATTCCAGTTAAGCGCGACCCATTGACAGTGGGAAAACTTCGTAATCCACGTCGATGTACAGAAGTGGCCTTGACTTTGGCCAACAAGTCACAACTGCCCAAGACATGTGATATATAACAAAGCTTTCGTGGTTCAAACACATCCGCAATGGACAATGATATTGACTTTGGCCAACAAATCAAAGTCAATCTTGGATCTTGAGAGAGAACAACTTAATGGAAGGAAAACGCTTAATATTAAAGTGAGGGTTTTTCACGTAAATTGGCAACCAATTTATTTTCTTTGATTAGGTCTCATCATACACCCTTAAACATGCATTCTAAAAGCATAATAAGGCGCGATAAAATTTAATAATGATATCTGGATGGATATATAATACAATATGTTCCTAAAACAAATCTCTCTTTTTCCTCTCTCCCGCTAGCACTTTACATTATTCTACCCAATTACATAACACATAAAAAAAAACCTCATTTACATTGAGGGGAATTGGTGAGAAGAGAAATACAATGGGAATAGGAGGTGAAAGGCTGGACACGCAGGTCTAATTTAATAAATTCCAAATTTACAACAATTTCCAAAATTACCCACACCCAACTAATATCCATCTGATATACATTATTCATACAAATACATCCAAGTATTCACACAAAGCATGTTGTCAATCAATCCAATCCAATTAATTGATCTTTGATTAGTGACCATCAAATGTTCATACAACGGTTTGATTTGCGTGAGTCCAACTCGTTTAAGAATAAATACTCAAAGTAAGTATTCTTGAATTATATCGAACTACAATTTTAAATCCAATTTTAAATTGTATCCAATACTGATTATTGTTTAATTCCAAATTAAACAATTACACTTATTTTAGTGCCTTTTGGACTTGGATTCCAAATCCAATCCAATTGGGTCTCAAAGGCCCAATTAGCATCCAATGCCAATTCAATTAAAGTCCAATAGGCTTTCAATTAATTATTTAAGCATGGACTTTGGCAATTATGGATCCAACCCAAGATGCCAAGGCCCAATTAGGAATCACATTATGCCAAAAATCAATTTAGGCCCATTAGGCCCAATTAAATTATTAAAGGCCCAATGTCATATTTTGGACTTTATGGAAATGGTTTTAGGCCCAATTGGATCCAATCCAATTGTCCAAAATCATACTTGGCCCAACCAAGCCCATTAGCCCAAATACAATAATATTAAATTAACATAATATTCCAAAATCATATTAATTCAATTGAAGTGTAATTAACACAATTAATCAATTAATCTAATGTTTCCAAAACACTAATTAATCCAATTAATCATGCTTAAATATTCCAATTCATGTCCAACACAAATTAAAGCAAAATCAACTCATTCAACAAGCTTCAAACTCACGGCAATTACATGAAATAACATCCAATTTCGATTTCAATTCAATTAAATCAACAATCAATATTCATTTCATGCATTTAAAATATCCAATTGTCAAATTTCAAAAAACACCATGAGTTCTTCATAGGGTAACATTCGGCCATGTCATAAGATTTGGGGAAATTTTTGATCCAATCAATATCTCAAATCTAATGATGCAAAAATCCAATTCATCATCATCTAAACATAACCAAACAATCAATTTGGAAAAATAATGCTCCAAGCAAAAATGCCCAAATTAAAGTTAAGAACCCTAGAATTCAAATCATGCTTAGATTGGCTCTTGATACCATTATTAGTGTCCTAACATGCCCCAAGTCTCTAAACAATGATTTGTGTGTGAATTTATCAAGAAAGTTTGCGGAATAACATACATTGATCGAATGAGAATTTTCAAAAAATCTCATTGGATGTAGAAACTCCAAGCTTTGTTGAGTGTTTCTAACACTTGGGTGAGTTTCCATATCACCTTTCTTTGACTCTCAAAGTGCTAGCTATGTTGAATTTTGCAACAAAAGTCCAAAGGGGAGAAGAAGGGCTCACGACAATTGGTGGTAAGAGAGGTGAATAGTTTTCAAGTTCAAAACTTATTACTTAAACTTGTGTGTTGTGAGTTAAATGCAACATTTAATAAATCCCAACTACTTCCATCACCAATAGTGACTAGTGATGTAAGTAAAGTGGGTCCCACCACTTTAAATTCAAAATTCAAGTTGGCTTATACAACATATTTTTGGCCCGAGTTCGTTTAATCTGATTAAACGAATTTTCCGTCGCGACTTAATTAAATCTAATTTAATTAAATAATAATGCCTAGCAAAATTATTACGAAAGTTGCTTACGAAATAATTCCAAATTAATTCGTTCGCTTGAATTAAAATCCTATTTTAATTCTGTATTGAAATCCAATTTCAATTAATATATCCGATATATTATTTTAGCCCAATTAAATAAATTAAACAGTAAAATCTAATTTAACTATTAAATTTATTTAATCGATTAATTCCAAATTAATCGTGTTCTCTATTCTAGACGAATTAATCCCAGATTAATTCTTGCCGCAATTAATCCCAGATTAATTTTATCTTTCATAATTAATCCCAGATTAATTTTGTTCGAGTCAAATGTCATTGGTGAATCTTTAGGAAGCGACCCAAGAAATCCCTGGATATATTGGCAGTAAATATGGTTGTCGGACTATCCGACACGTGCGTACCCGTACCACGTTCTCACCAATTTACAAGACATGGTTGGCTTCTAGCAAAACACAATGCCTACCAAGTTCTCCAGAAATATTCAATGAGGAATGTATAATCTGTATCAGGTGTAGTATATAATGTATTGCGTAATACGATCCAATATCGGATGTCACATTCTAGGCCTAGGGTTGGAATTTTGTCTGCCCCGTACGAAGCATATATCGAATCATCAACAACTAGTCTCTGTAATCGAATAATCATGACCTAGTCATACTATTCTGATAGCTGCAGCATTTAAGAGTACTAGTTCTGTATCCTGCGTGATCATCATCTCCATATGACTGAAGTGATACTTCTGACCGGCGTAAACACACACGTATAACGCAAGCGCACGTATCGTTCAAGTAGTATAAAATATCGATCCCACGAGGACTTAATTCCTACTGTTGTTATTAATTATTGAATCTATTTAATTACAGATATCTAATTAAAGGGGGAATGGAATTGATTGCTTGATTGATTTGGTTGATTGAAGATTTGCTAAATAAATAAATAAAAAGATAAAAGAAAATACTAAGGAAAATAACAGATAACAAAAAGATATAAGGTTGCGATTTCTTTTAATATCATTTAAAAGATGAAGTGATTATTTTATGTTTGTGTAATAAATCAGTTTACTAACCTGGAACACTAAATTATGTAAAAGCCTCTTCCGATGGTCAACTACAAATACCCAGTATAACCCAATTGAACCATATTCCTATGTCAACCACATTACCTGGATTCATTAAGTCTAAGTTCCAATTATGATTACCCCCGCCCAACAGGTATATTCCTATCCTGTAAGGAAATCTATTAAAGGGTTATCTATCCTCAAGGAAGATCGTGGGCTATTAAGTCTAAGGCTGAAACCTAAAATCCCTATGTCTAGTTCATTTTAGATTTACCATATCAATCTTATTGGTGATCAGACAACAAGAAGCATTAAGCTTAAGATTTAATAAATAAACCTTTAAATTACCCAAATATAAAATAATCTCTTATAAACCGGTAATATTAAAAGTCATCACAACCCCTAATTAACTAACACATAACTAGGACTAATAAAAACATAAAAATAAAAGACATAAAATAAAAATACTGAAAAGTAAAATAAAATAAAATGCTAAGGTAAAAGGAATTACTTTTACTACTACTAATTTAGATATCTCCCATAAAATAATATATAAACTCGTGTTAAATTTACCAACCGACCAGTCTGGCGGTATCCTGATTAAGTCAAATTAAGTCCAACCAGCCATTAAGGCGGAACCAAAAATAAATTTACCAACCGACCAGTCTGGCGGTATCCTTGATTAGTCAGGTTTAAAACAGATTAAAATTACATTACCAACCGACCAATATAGCGGTATTCCTTTATTAATCAGAATTTTAAATTGTAAATATATTATTTTTAAGGGAGATTAATCTAAATAGCAATAGTAAAATAATTACCTTTCACCCTAGCTGAAAAAGTTACTTCAACATGGTGAATAGTAAAAACTGTAAAAAGTAAAAAGTAAAAATTAAATTACTATTACAAAACGTAATTAAATTATTTACAAAACTAAAATAGAAAAAACTAAAAAATAAAAATAAAAATTCTAGAGAGAGAAACTCTCTCTAGAGAGAGAATCAAGAGAGAGAAAGGTGTACATAATTCTGAAATTTCGCGGCCTATTTATAGAAATTTTTTTAACTGTTCCAGCGTCGCGACGCCAAGGATCTCAGCGTCGCGACGCTGGATTTGTCGACGTGGCACGCTGAGGAGACGACACGTGGCATGGCGGCTAACTATTCACGCGACACGTGTCAAGGCGGCTAAGACTCAATGATTGTGATGACGTCATTGATGACGTGGCGATGACGTGGCGCTGACGTGGCGTGGCGGCTGACTGTTCAACTGTCGGCACAATGGGATTGCGACACGTGGCGACACGTGTCATGCTCTGATTGGCTGAGGCTGACGTGGCATGTTGACTTGGTTGACTTGCTGACGTGGCTGATGACGTGGCATGACACGTGGCAAGGTTGACTTGTTGACCGCTGACATGGCTGATGACGTGGCGACACGTGTCAAGTCAGAGTGTCGGCAGCATATGATGTTGACACGTGGCACGGCGCACGTTAGCGGATTCGTTGTGATGGTGACACGTGGCACGGCGCATTTTAGCAAAGTCAAAACTTTTCAAATTGTTGACTCGTTGACCAGGCGCATTTTAGCAGAACCGGCTCACGCTGGGCGTCGCGGCGCGCAGTGTTCCAGAGTCGCGACGCGCAGAAGACGAAAATATCCCTGTTGACGCATTTTTGTCCGGTTTTGCCCCAAATTGCCTCCAGTGCTGTCCAAACTTTATTTATCTGCAAAATAACAATAAAACACATCAAAACGTTCATAAAACTCAAGAAACTATACAAAATATTAAGTTAAATGAGTGGGAAATAGTGATATAAATACCACTCATCACACCCCCAAACCTAACATTTTGCTAGTCCTCGAGCAAAATACAAAATAAAATAACATAACAAAATTTAACTAAGCCACTTTCGTAGGGATCACGGTTGCATTTAGCATATGCAACAAGCCTTTAAACCCCTAGGTGTCCCTAGTGGACGAGTGTAGTCTCGTGAGGGCTTACAGCAATGATACCCACAAACATTTTACAAAAGTAAAAAGGTATTAAAACTAATGCACACAAAAGCAAAAAGACAAGCGAAAAGAGATAAAGAAAGTTAGTGACTAATCAGGTGAAAATCCTATTCCAAGTTACTAGTTGTTTTGTTTCTTTCTAAATTACCGAATAAGTAAATTCTCCGATTATTTTTATCATTCTCCATATACACAGCTAACAAAATATTAATCATTCATTTTTGCCCACAACAGTCATAAGTGCAGTTGATAAGAGAGTAATATTTTTGTCCTAAAGTTCTATCAGATTTCACACCTTTTTGTAGCAATGAAATAATTTTCTGATTTTTCTGATTTTTTCTTTGATTTTTTCTCTATTTTTTATTTATATATAATACCTTCCGTCTATGTAGCGAGCTTTGGGTCGGTAGCTCCCAAACCAGTTGGCTTTAGGGCACCAGGTGTTAAGACACCCCTACGAACTTAATTACTCAGACTTCAGATATATATATTTATTTTTGCAGCATCTTCGATCCATGTAACGAGCTTTGGGCCAATGACTCCCAAACCAGTTGGTTTTAGGGCACTAGGTATTAAAATACCCTTACAGACTTAATAACTCGGATCTCGGACGTTTTTTTTTTTTTTTTTTTTTTTTTTTTTTTTTTTTTTTTACTCCATCACTATTTAGAGATGCTTCCTCCAATTAACTATAGCACGGAATATTACAAACTTTTCAATTTTAGCTCATGTCCGTATGTTTCCATGTAAGTTCATAATACCTGTCAACTGAACATATGAAGATTCATTTTAGTCAGTTTTAAGGAGAGTTCACAAATTAAATAATTTAAAAGGAATTAAACAAAAATTAACTTGTTTCGAAATAGGTTTGAGATACGTCTCAGGAGCGGAAATTCCTTACTCGGCTATCTCTTACCAATTCCACCTTTTTAGTCAAAATAAAAACACAAAAATGCAAAATATTTTTGTAATTTTTGAAAATTTTTCAATTTTTTTGTATTTTTCGAAAAATTTTGAACTAACAATAAAAACAACATACACCCTAAAAACAAGGTATTAATCAACTAATTCCCTCCCCCAAACCTAAATGAGACATTGTCCCCAATGTCTTAAACAGTAGAAGAAGAGTTAGAAGGTAATACCTGATCAGCTGAAATTTTACAGGAAAAATTACCGATTAAAATTTATGTCCAAATTACGATTCTTACCACGATTGCTATTTGACCATTTTTCATTAAAAATTTTGGCAGAATCACTTCTAAAATCTCAAAATTTTCTCCAAAATTCACCCTAAAAAATTATCACCAATCAAATCCCAACTTTGGTATTTTTCAGAAAAATTCGACAGAGTCTCCCCTGAATTTTTGATTATCCAATACAACCTAAATCTACCAAATGCCACAAACACACTCCAAATATCAAACTCAATTTCTTCGCCCCCAATTCTACAAAATTCCATCGATCTGGCAATTTCTAAACTCAGAATTCAGCCAGTTATTCACCGCTAAACTTCCAAATTCACAATCCTCCAATTTCAACAAAATCAACCACAAACTCATTCAATTTTCGATTATCCCCTTTTACTGCCAAAATTTTAAAACCTGTAACATTCAATTTCAAAATTAACCACACAAATTATCCACAAAAATCAGATCTGATTATGGAAGGTTTTGATCGTGGGTTTGGTGACTGTCTTGGTGATTCACGGTGTGGGTATCTCGGCTTTGGTCGGTTTTGACAGTGGCGTGGCTGGTGGATCTCGGTGTGTTGCTTGTCTCTCGGTTTGATGTTCACGGCAGATCTGGCTCGGTTTTGACTCGGCGAAGGAAGGGCTCGGTCACGGGTTGCTGGTTTGGTGAGTGGTTGCGGTTTGGGCGAGGTGATGATTCTTGATGATAGGCTCGGCCATGGTGGGTTTCTGGTTTCTGGTAGATCTCGGCTGTGGCGGTGTGGTTTTGGTTCACGGCTCGGCTGGTGATGACTTGCTCACGGCAAGGATGGCTCTCGGTGGGTTGGCTTGCGGTGGTCGAGGGTGGTGGATGGTTGTTTGACACGGTTCGGTTTCTGTTTGTTCTTGGCTCGGCGAAGGTTGCGGTTGTGGTCAGTTTGGATTTCGGTTTGATGGTGGCTGGTGAGCTTTGGGTGGATCTTGCGTGATGGGTGGTGAGTGGTAGGGCGATGGTTTCTGGTTTCGTGGTGTTTGAGGAAGAAGAAGGAGTGAAAATAAGATCTGCGGCGCCTCTGTTTATGTTCTGTCTTTTGAGTCAGCGTCGCGACGCCAAAACTTGCCTAGCGTCGCGACACTCGGTCCTTTAGGGTTTTGACTCGGGATTTTTTTTTTTTTTTTTTTTTTTTTTTGGCAAAACCATGTCTTGCGACAGATAAATCCATAGGGACGCGTCCCAAAAAGTGTCTTTTTACTCGGCCGTCTCCTGGATCAACTTTGTATCTTCGTGATTTTGTCAAATTTTTATTTTGAAAATCCCGATTGCACTGGCTTGCAATGTCCTGAAAAATTCCGTTTTTAATTTTTCCTGCAAAACTCACACACAAATTAAAAAGTTCACACAAAAATAAATAAATAAATAAATAAATTACAACAAATTGCATGGGTTGCCTCCCTGCTAGCGCTGAATTTTTCGTCTTCAGCCAGACGTGACTGAAATCCATATGTTAAGGAGGTTTCAATGTTGTTTTGGATGTCCGATTAAAGACAATCCCGTGAGCGTTGCTTTTGAATGGTCTCTTCCAACGGTAAAGTGGCAAAAAGTATTTTGTCTCATTCAGTGCTCGTTCCACCTTTTTGACTTTTGTTGCTCCAGTGGTTCCTGAAAAGAAAGAAAGAAAATCAGGAGGTCTCGTATGATGTTTGACTTGGAATGGAAGTTCCATTCTGTCAAACTTCTGGGTGATATCTTTGATTTGTACTCCCCAACACAGCGATGTTTTTCCTGAATGCTCTGGATTTTTATTAAGGTCAGACATTTGCTCCTCCATTTGCTCTTCTTTTTGCTCCACCTTTTCTTCGCAGATGTATTTGAAAATTTCTGCATTCAGCTCTTCATCTGTCATCTGTGAAATACATGTTTCAAAATTGTCAACCTGAGAATGAAAAGAAATGTTAGATTTTAGGTCTTCATCCTCTGATTTGACTGAATTGGATGGCTCAGGAAGATCTTCTTCAAACATCATTGCAATAGAATCTCCAAGATCTTTGTTTTGAGGATTCAGAATTCCATCCTCAATTTTTGATGCAGTTGGTACAAATGTTTCAGTTTCATCCTCGTCAGAATCTGAATAATAGAAATCAAATCGAGACTTTGCCGGTTCAAGTTCCTGAACTGGTACCTCTGATTGTTGATACTGCTCAGCCTCCTCCTCTGTTGAAATGTCATTGTGAAATGATTGGTATTCGAAGGCTTCATAAGTGTCATCTGAATCTGGTTCTTGAAGTATATAGTTCTGGTTTTCTGTTAATTGTCTGATCTGATCTGTCATTCTCTGTATGGATTCTGTGTTACTCTGAACTTGTGCATCAAATTGAGCTGTCTGTTCTTTGAACATGTGAATCAATTGAGCTTCCTCGGATGGTTCTGGTTCTTGATAAGGATTGAAGGAAGATGGTGGATAAGATGAAAAATGTGGTTCTGTGTAATGTGATGGTTCTTCGTACCATGAAGGATCTTGATAGTTCTGCCACCCTGAATGGTAGTTGTATTCGCAATAATCGCTTGGGTGGTCACCATTACATATATCACATTTCCATATTGAGTTCTGTTGAGCAAATGTAGTATTACTTGGTTCTGGCATCCAGTGATAATCATTGGGCTCGACAACAGGCCTCAGAAAACCGGACTGTTGTTCCCAGATGTGGGGTGTATCTTCTTGTAAAACACGTAATCTTTCAATCTCCCAGTAATGTTCCATTTTAAGTCACCTGAAATTAAAAGAAAGAAAATAAAAATTACAGATAAAAATAAAGAAAATTAGATACAAGTAAATTAGATAGCTTCAAAATTAATAACTCAAGAAATATAAGTCCCCGGCAACGGCGCCAAAAACTTGACCGGCGTAAACACACACGTATAACGCAAGCGCACGTATCGTTCAAGTAGTATAAAAATATCGATCCCACGAGGACTTAATTCCTACTGTTGTTATTAATTATTGAATCTATTTAATTACAGATATCTAATTAAAGGGGGAATGGAATTGATTGCTTGATTGATTTGGTTGATTGAAGATTTGCTAAATAAATAAATAAAAAGATAAAAGAAAATACTAAGGAAAATAACAGATAACAAAAAGATATAAGGTTGCGATTTCTTTTAATATCATTTAAAAGATGAAGTGATTATTTTATGTTTGTGTAATAAATCAGTTTACTAACCTGGAACACTAAATTATGTAAAAGCCTCTTCCGATGGTCAACTACAAATACCCAGTATAACCCAATTGAACCATATTCCTATGTCAACCACATTACCTGGATTCATTAAGTCTAAGTTCCAATTATGATTACCCCCGCCCAACAGGTATATTCCTATCCTGTAAGGAAATCTATTAAAGGGTTATCTATCCTCAAGGAAGATCGTGGGCTATTAAGTCTAAGGCTGAAACCTAAAATCCCTATGTCTAGTTCATTTTAGATTTACCATATCAATCTTATTGGTGATCAGACAACAAGAAGCATTAAGCTTAAGATTTAATAAATAAACCTTTAAATTACCCAAATATAAAATAATCTCTTATAAACCGGTAATAAAAGTCATCACAACCCCTAATTAACTAACACATAACTAGGACTAATAAAAACATAAAAATAAAAGACATAAAATAAAAAAAATACTGAAAAGTAAAATAAAAATAAAATGCTAAGGTAAAAGGAATTACTTTTACTACTACTAATTTAGATATCTCCCATAAAATAATATATAAACTCGTGTTAAATTTACCAACCGACCAGTCTGGCGGTATCCTGATTAAGTCAAATTAAGTCCAACCAGCCATTAAGGCGGAACCAAAAATAATTTACCAACCGACCAGTCTGGCGGTATCCTTGATTAGTCAGGTTTAAAACAGATTAAAATTACATTACCAACCGACCAATATAGCGGTATTCCTTTATTAATCAGAATTTTAAATTGTAAATATATTATTTTTAAGGGAGATTAATCTAAATAGCAATAGTAAAATAATTACCTTTCACCCTAGCTGAAAAGTTACTTCAACATGGTGAATAGTAAAAACTGTAAAAAGTAAAAAGTAAAAATTAAATTACTATTACAAAACGTAATTAAATTATTTACAAAACTAAAAATAGAAAAAACTAAAAAATAAAAATAAAAATTCTAGAGAGAGAAACTCTCTCTAGAGAGAGAAATCAAGAGAGAGAAAGGTGTACATAATTCTGAAATTTCGCGGCCTATTTATAGAAATTTTTTTAACTGTTCCAGCGTCGCGACGCCAAGGATCTCAGCGTCGCGACGCTGGATTTGTCGACGTGGCACGCTGAGGAGACGACACGTGGCATGGCGGCTAACTATTCACGCGACACGTGTCAAGGCGGCTAAGACTCAATGATTGTGATGACGTCATTGATGACGTGGCGATGACGTGGCGCTGACGTGGCGTGGCGGCTGACTGTTCAACTGTCGGCACAATGGGATTGCGACACGTGGCGACACGTGTCATGCTCTGATTGGCTGAGGCTGACGTGGCATGTTGACTTGGTTGACTTGCTGACGTGGCTGATGACGTGGCATGACACGTGGCAAGGTTGACTTGTTGACCGCTGACATGGCTGATGACGTGGCGACACGTGTCAAGTCAGAGTGTCGGCAGCATATGATGTTGACACGTGGCACGGCGCACGTTAGCGGATTCGTTGTGATGGTGACACGTGGCACGGCGCATTTTAGCAAAGTCAAAACTTTTCAAATTGTTGACTCGTTGACCAGGCGCATTTTAGCAGAACCGGCTCACGCTGGGCGTCGCGCGCGCAGTGTTCCAGAGTCGCGACGCGCAGAATACGAAAATATCCCTGTTGACGCATTTTTGTCCGGTTTTGCCCCAAATTGCCTCCAGTGCTGTCCAAACTTTATTTATTTGCAAAATAACAATAAAACACATCAAAACGTTCATAAAACTCAAGAAACTATACAAAATATTAAGTTAAATGAGTGGGAAATAGTGATATAAATACCACTCATCAACTTCCATCTTGACATCACACCCAATACACTACGTGTTGGACAATTATAACCCATATCGTCACTATTTGTACAGATCACGGTGTTGTTGTACAAATTAAATATGTGACAAAAGAGATTGCTCTCTTATTATTTGTGATTAGATCACCAAGATATATAAATGATAGGAGGTCCCTATGATTTGTTCCTGGATTGAGAATGATATGAGACAGTATCAGTCCACGAAGGATAAATCATTATATATCCCTAGTCAGAGTATTATCGATATTGGACATCGATAATGCGTAAAAGACTAGTATTACACTTGTGCACGTTATGAGGGCATAATGGCATAGTTCTCATATATTTGGGTATAGGATACTCATGCAAGTGTAATAGGAGGTTGTGTTTTACCGATGGTACGAGAAACAGTTTCGCTCTGGATAGACCCCTTCAGAGTTCCATTGGTAGTATAACTATGTGTCTATGGAAGTCCGAAATCAGGGTAGGTGTATTTGGTCTTAACATGAGACTTGCACCGCTAATATTTGTGACAATCAATATGCTTTGGTTTTGGTCGTCCAAGGCTTTAACCGGTTCTGTGTACGCCTCTTCTGGGTATATTGAGAATCGTAGTGTATTGGGTGTGATGTCAAGAAGGAAGTATCACTTCAATTATAGTGGAGATGATGATCACGTAGGATACGAAACTTGTTCTCTTATATGCTGCAGCTATCGGGATATTATGACTAGGTCATGTATATCCGATTATAGAGACTAGTTACCAGAGATCCGATATGTGCTTCGTACGGGGCAGCCACAATTCCAGCCCCAGGCCTGGCACGTGACCATCCGATACTGGATCGACATACACAATACTACGTATACTACACCTGATATAGATCGCTTATTCCTGTAAGCATGTTTCTAGAGAATTGGGTAGGCATGGCACTTTGCTAGAAGCCAACCTTGTCTTGTAAATCGGTATAAACGTAGTACTAGGTACTTACGTGTTCGGATAGTCCGACGACCGTATTTACTGCCAACATATCCGGGCATCTCATGGGTCACTTCCCGAAGATTCACCGATGATGTATGACTCGCACTTTAATTAATCTGGGATTAATTACGGAGATATTTTATCTGGGATAAAATATCATTAAAAGAGAGAAAACGATTAATTTGTAATTAATCGATTAAAATAATATATTCGATATATTATACGAAATTAGATTTAGACGCAGAATTAAAATTAGATTTTAATTCGGGCGAACGAGTTAATTTAGAATTAATTCGTTAGCTACGTGAATAGTGATTTCGCTAGGCATAATCATTTAATTACGTCGCAATGGAAAATTCGTTAATTTGGAATTAGCAAACCCGAGCCCGGGATTGTTTGCGAGCGCATTCGCATTTCGAATTCGAGTGCGGCACGTAAGTCAAATCAAGCGTCAAATCGCTAGTCACATCAAGCGTCGAATCATTAGTCACTTTGAGTGATGTGACAACTTGTCACTTGATTTGATTGATTGATGTGATTGATGTGGGTTGTTGGATGCAATTAATTGCCAAATTTTGGCTCCAAAACCTTGTTGACTTTTTGAAAGTGGTATATGGTATTTGTTTAATTGTTTTTGGAAAACAATTAATCAATTTACACATTTCTTTCTCTCTATCTTTTTCCCTCCTCTTTCTCTCTCGGTCTTGGACCGATTCTTGTTCTTCTTTTTCTGGTTCATCACCGTGAAACACAAGGAAGAAAAAAAGTGATTTTGTTGCAAAATCAAAGTGCTAGCACACTCTAGGAGACATACCAAGGTGATAGGGCAGTAATTTCGTGAGCTTGGAATCCATTTTGGAAGCTTGGAGCTTGAAGACATCAATGGAGGACCATGACCGATTTTGGAGGAGGACAAAAAGTGGACTGCCGTGAGCTTGACAGTGTGTAGAAATGGAGTTTTTGTTCTTCGTAGCATCCAATCCGTTCATTGTGAGTATGATTCCGCCATTCTCCTTTGCGTATTCACATGTGTTTTATGCTTATAAATTATCCTTGAGACTTAATAGAAACCCAACAATGGTATCAGAGCCATTTGAGCATGAAACATGATTAGGGTTCTTAACTTTAAAATTTGGGGCATTTTGATTTAAGCATGTTTTTGGCAAATTGTTTGTTTGAATATGCTTGTATATGGATAACTTAGAGTTATATGTGATCAATTTGTTGAAAAATTAATTGGATTAATTTTCCCCAATTTGCTATGCTTGGCCGAAAGTTGAAGGCTCCCTAAATGTCTTGGATTTTGATTTTTTGATCATTGGATGTGTTGGAAATCAATCGGGAATTGTTGATTGCGGATTTAATTTGATTGAAACCGAATCGATTTTAAAATCCCTGTATTGCCGAGACATAATATGTATGTAATGGGTTTGATTTTTTGTTAAATTGTGTTGGACATGATTTAATGTAAAAAAGCATGATTAATTGTACAAATTTGTGTTTTGGAAATATTGATTTGGGTAATTAATTGTGTAATGCACTTTGTTTAATTAAATTATGAAATTGGATTTTTTTGTAATTTAATTAAATGGGCTTAATTTTGGAAATTGGGCTTTTAATGTTGTTATTGGGCTTGGTTGTACCAAGTTAGGTTTAGGCTAAATTGGTTGGATCCAGTTGGGCCCAAAACCGCTTCCATAAAGCCCAAATGCGACTAATGGACCTTTAAAATTTAATTGGGCCTGATGGGCCTAAATTGATTTCTAGGCTTATGGGGTAATTCCTTGATTGGGCTTTGGTTGCCGAAGCCCACGCCTTAAAGAAATTAATTAAAAGCCCATTGGGCTTTAATTAAATTAACGTTGGACGTTAATCGGGTTTTGAGACCCGTAACGATTAAATTTGGAATTTAAGTCGTAAAAGTTCATTAATAAAGTGTAGTATTTAATTTGGAATTAAATAGCGAATTAATATTAAATACAAATTGAATTGTATTTAATTATATAGTTTAATTTAATTCGAGAATTCGTACTTTGAGTACTTATTCGCAAAACGAGTTTGACGCGCGCAAAATCAAATCGTTGTTTGAACATTGGATGGTCATTAATATTCAGATTAATTAATTGGATTAGATTGATTGATAACATGCTTGTGTGAATACATGATTGCGATGCATGAATAATTTATATCGGATGAATATTAGATGGGTGGGGCAATTTTAGAAATTGTTGTAATAAATTTGGAATTTATTAATTGGACCTGCATGTCCAGCCTTATTACTTCCTTACTCTTTGTATTCTCTTCTCACCTATTCCCCTCAATGTAAATGAGGTTTCTTTAGAAGTGTAGTGTAACGGATAGAAATAAATACTGTGCTAGCGGGAGAGAAGAAATGGAGAGATTTGATCTAGGATCAATGTGTAAAGTATCTATCTGCATATCATTATTATTTTTTCATATGCGCTTTATTATGTGTTTAGAATGCATGTTTAAGGGTGTATGATGATGAGACCTTAACAAAGATAACAAATTGGTTGCCAATTTGCACGCAAAAAACCCTCGCAAAATATTAAGCGTTTTCCTTCCATTGAGTGATTCTTACTCAAGATCCAAGACTGGCATTGGCTTGTTGGCCAAAGTCAAGGCCTTTGTCCGTCGAGGATGTGTTTGAATAACGAGAGCTTTGTTCCATATCGGTGTCTTGTCCAAGTTGTGGTTTGTTGGCCAAAGTCAAGACCACTTCTTGTCCATCGACATTGATTACGAAGCTTTCCATGGTCAATGGGTCGCACTTAACTGGGATCACTAAGTTTGTTGTGCCAAAGCCAAGGCTTAGTTGATCCAGAGGAAAAAGGTTAGGCAATATATTAGATATATTGGCATATATAATTGTATATATTTCGGACTTGGATGTCCCCCTACTGGATCTAGGAAATGGATCGGATCTAATCGATCTTAGAGATCTATCTAGTTAATTATCATACAATTTGTTGGCCAAAGTCAAGATTGTGTGATATTTAACGGGATCCTAGCCCACTAGGAAACACAGTTTCCCGAGTACTCGACAAGGGTTAGAGGCTCGCCGAAAATAGTGGGAGGCAAGAATTGAATTTGCAATATTCGTTTAATTACTTGCCATACGCGCTCAATTCAAATATCATTCGTCAAATAAATTAAATGTTAGTTGGACTAATATTTAAATCGTTGTTTAATTAACAGTTGGACTGTATTCAAACTATTCATTTATATTTGATTATATAATTGGATTATAATAATCAATATATTTGATTTAATTAATTATAATTGATTAAATAGTTGGACTATAGTAATCGTTATAATAAATAGTACCGGAAATCGTCGATTAAATAGTTGGACTATTAAAATCAAGATATAATTGAAAGATTGGCATTTAAAACATAATCCTAGGGAAAATGTATTTAAATGGTTTAATTTTTCAAATTGGGAATAAAAATTTCAGGATGGTCCTGGAAACTAATAAGTTACTTTATTTGATAAAATAACATATTAGGCCTAAAGCCCGAAGTTAAGCAATAGTAGAGCATGATCTTTGGAAGATTCATGTAATGATAACTTAAGTGCTTAATCCATTAAGCTTGTCGCATTAGACTCCTTAATTTCGTAATCAGAACTAAGGATTCCTTAAAGTATGATAATGAAATTGAAAGATCTTCATAGATCTATAATTGGATCTTAGAAGTACTAAAATTGCAATAATAACTCTTGGAGAGTTAATGACTATTCTCAAGGAGACAAAGTCAAACTTTGCAATTAGGCAAGTAGCGCAAGGCGCACCTTACTTTGATATTCTAGAAACCCGAGGCTTGGCCAAAGGCTACTGGAATGTCAAAAGGGCAAAGGAAAAATCATTATAATCTTCTAGAAGATAAATGACATATCCCAAAATATCTGCCTAAATTGTGGCAAACGGGATCGCGGAAGCGTGACTGCCGTTTGGACAAGGCAGACATAAAGGAATTGAAGAACGGGAAAGGCTCTGACTTCAAATATGTTTGTCATCATTATGTTCACTACTAGTATTAAAATTCGATTTTAAATACTTAGTGTGGTACATAAAATATATGTATTGATGTTCAGAATCTGTTATGAACATGATACTGACTTCAATTGAGATAAATCTGCGAATTGGAAACGGGACGAAAGTCGCTATTTTAACCGTAGATACCTAAGTTTAGGAACTACCCTTAGGGTATGTACTTAAATTTGGAAACTGTTATAATGTAACTAGTTTGACTAGAAACATTATCTCTGTATCAGTGTATAATCCGTTGTGGATTTACCTTTATATTCTAGAACACTAAAGTGTTTTATTATATAAAGATGATATTGAGATAAACACATTAGATGTGAATAACATCATTTATATTTTGAATATAAATAAATCTCAAACATATAACGTGACAAACAAATAGCTCAAACTGATTTGATCAGAAGAAACTCAGTTGTGGCATTGTTGTCTGGGACACAATCAAACAAGACTCGTATATCCACACTTTCGAAGAGTGGGTACTAGGACTGATTTGATTCCATTCAAATAAAGTCTACGAATCTAGTTTATTGGGCAAAGTGCCTAAAACACCTTTACTTGGTAAAAGTGCAAATGCCACCTATATGTTAGCCCTAGTTCATAATGAAGCAAATGGGCCCATGTCTAGCTAGGCTATAGATGGATATGGATATTTCGTGACCTATACGGATGTGGCATTGTGTTATGGTTATGTGTCTCTTTTGAAACACAAATCAGAAACTTTTAAGTTTCGACACGAAAATAGAAAAACAGATCGGCTATAGTATTATACCGTCAGGGTAAGACCGTAATGGAAAATACTTAAGCAATAAGTTTCTAATATACTTGAAAGAGTATAGTATTCTTTCAAATGAGGAATCCTCCTGGAACACGTCATTCTGACGGTGTGTCCGAACTGAGAAATCAAATTTTGTTGGACATGATAAGGTTAATCATGAGTCGCTATGAGCTACCATTTCCTTCTACGGATAAGCATTAACAGTGTAATACTTATTTTGAATAAGGTTCCATAAAAGTATGTTTGACAGATATCATATTAGATATGAACAGGAAAGAAACTGGGTTTCTCATTCCTGAACATTTGAGTATGTTAGGCATATGTTTGGATGATACCAAACTAAAACCCAAATTGGACAAGTGCCAATTGTAGGTTATCCTAGGGATACCAAAGTATAGTACATATACAACTCACATGAGAACAATGTAATTGTTGCTCACCATGCGGTTTTCCTAAGAGGAATACCGATATGCAGTGGTAAGTGGGAGGATAGTAAAACTCGATGAAAATCAGAGTAATACTATTCAAGGCACCGAATCTTAATGGAACATAAACAGTTCATCTAGGATGAAGCTATACCAATAATCTTCGAATACACAAGAACCACGTAAGTCGGAGAGAGTCAGAAAACAACCTGGGGTATGGGTTTCTAATCTCACCTCGTAAAGATGTTAATCTTTTGAGGAATACCAACTGACTACGTATGAGGAAGTGATACAAGGTATCGACTCCCTAATCATGACAAAGTGTCATAATATCCGAAATGGATTCTATATAAATCAACTATGTTTGGATACTAGTTGATGTACCGCAAGGCATTGTGCCTATTGGTACTACATAAGTTTTCAAGGAAGACATACATGGAAGGCAACATACCAACGTATAAAGCTAGGCTTTTAGCAGAAAGGTATCACTATCAACATTATGTTGATTTCAATTCAACCTTTTAATTGTTGCCATTGTAAATCCATTTGGATGATGCTTGCTAAAGCTGCGTGTTTCATTTATGAAATATGTCAACTGTACGGGAAAATCGCTTTCCTGAAAAAGAAACCTTTTGGAGGATGATGATTTTGTCATATCAAAACTAGCAAACAAGGTTCGCAGGTTATTCGATCCATGTTTGGATTGAAGCAAGCATTAGGTTCTTGGAATTATCGTTTTGATGTAATCATAATAGTTTATGATTTAATTCAAAACGAAATGATTCTTGTGTATATAAAAGGGTTAATGGGAGCGCACTGACAATAAATGTCCTATAATTAATGATAAATGTCATTTTTGGGAAATGATATTCCCATAATATATTATCGGTGAAAGCTTGGCTTTCATGAAACTCTCCGAGAAATCGTACATTAAAAAAAAATGTACGCGACCTGGTGTCTCATACACTTTGAGCATATGGATTCACAAACGGGCCAATCCAAGTGATTGTCACTGGATTAGAGTTAAGAACATCCTTTAGTATCTTAGAGAACTAAGGATGATGTCTTAAACTATGGAGATAGTGAACTTGAAGTGACTGAGATCACTACTGCAAGTTTCCCAAACCGATAAAACGACTACAAGTCGTAACAACGGTACTATACAGTTTGAATAACGGTACAGTGAGCTGGAAATCTTCCAAGCAAGATACTGTTACCGAATAAACAACTAATGCGGGTTATTACTGCAGTTGAGGCAGCAATAGAAGCCTCTTGGGTCGATAATAAATCATAATTGGATTAGGAATAGTTCTGTTAGCAGCTGAGCTAGGCTGCAGCACAGGCTAAAGAGTTAATGGTCTCATCAACGATCCAGATACATACATCGATAGTCATCTGATTCGTTCGAATCATACATCGTGGCGATGTGATGATCGAATAAATCGTATCAGATAATAATCATGTGAATCCGCTGACGAAAGCCTTTTCTCAGCAATTTGAGCCAATCGTACATAGTTCGGGTGTAAGACACTCGAGTGACTGGCTATAGGCCAAGTGGGAGATTGTTGGACAATTATAACCCATAGCGTCACTATTTGTACAGATCACGATGTTGTTGTACAAATTAACTATGTGACAAAGGAGATTGCTCTCTTATCATTTGTAATTAGATCACCAAGATATATAAATGATAGGAGGTCCCTATGATTTGTTCCTGGATTGAGAATGATATGAGACAGTATCAGTCCACGAAGGATAAATCATTAAATATCCCTAGTCAGAGTATTATCGAGATTGGACATCGATAATGCGTAAAAGACTAGTATTACACTTGTGCACGTTATGAGGGCATAACGACATAGTTCTCATATATTTGGGTATAGGATACTCATGCAAGTGTAATAGGAGGTTGTGTTTTACCGATGGTACGGGAAACAGCTTCGCTCTGGATAGACCAATTCGGAGTTCCATTGGTAGTATAACTATGTGTCTATGGAAGTCCGAAATCAGGGTAGGTGTATTTGGTCTTAACATGAGACTTGCACCGCTAATACTTGCGACAATCAATATGCTTTGGTTTTGGTCATCCAGGGCTTTAACCGGTTCTATGTACGCCTCTTCTGGGTATATTGAGAATCGTAGTGTATTGGGTGTGATGTCAAGACGGAAGTATCACTTCAGTTATAGTGGAGATGATGATCACGTAGGATACGAAACTTGTTCTCTTATATGCTGCAGCTATCAGGATATTATGACTAGGTCATGTATATCCGATTATAGAGACTAGTTACCAGAGATCCGATATGTGCTTCGTACGGGGCAGACACAATTCCAGCCCCAGGCCTGGCACGTGACCATCTGATACTGGATCGACATACACAATACTACGTATACTACGCCTGATATAGATCGCTTATTCCTGTAAGCATGTTTCTGGAGAATTGGGTAGGCATGGCACTTTGCTAGAAGCCAACTTTGTCTTGTAAATCGGTATAAACGTAGTACTAGGTACTTACGTGTTCGGATAGTCCGACGACCGTATTTACTGCCAACATATCCGGGCATCTCATGGGTCGCTTCCCGAAGATTCACTGATGATGTATGACTCGCACTTTAATTAATCTGGGATTAATTAGATGAGAGAGAAAATTAATCTGGGATTAATTGCGGAGATATTTTATCTGGGATAAAATATCATTAAAAGAGAGAAAACGATTAATTTGGAATTAATCGATTAAAATAATATATTCGATATATTATACGAAATTAGATTTAGACGCAGAATTAAAATTAGATTTTAATTCGGGCGAACGAGTTAATTTAGAATTAATTCGTTAGCGACGTGAATAGTGATTTCGCTAGGCATAATCATTTAATTACGTCGCAACGGAAAATTTGTTAATTTGGAATTAGCTAACCCGAGCCCGAGATTGTTTGCGAGCGCATTCGCATTTCGAATTTGAGTCCAGCACGCAAGTCAAATCAAGCGTCAAATCGCTAGTCGCATCAAGCGTCGAATCATTAGTCACTTTGAGTGATGTGACAACTTGTGTCACTTGATTGATTGATTGATGTGATTGATGTGGTTTGTTGGATGCAATTAATTGCCAAATTTTGGCTCCAAACCTTGTTGACTTTTTGAAAGTGGTATATGGTATTTGTTTAATTGTTTTTGGAAAACAATTAATCAATTTACACATTTCTTTCTCTCATCTTTTTTTTCCCTCCTCTTTCTCTCTCGGTCTTGGACCGATTCTTGTTCTTCTTTTTCTGGTTCATCACCGTGAAACACAAGGAAGAAAAAAAAAGGTGATTTTTGTTGCAAAATCAAAGTGCTAGCACACTCTAGGAGACATACCAAGGTGATAGGGCAGTAATTTCGTGAGCTTGGAATCCATTTTGGAAGCTTGGAGCTTGAAGACATCAATGGAGTACCATGACCAATTTTGGAGGAGGACAAAAAGTGGACTGCCGTGAGCTTGACAGTGGGTAGAAATGGAGTTTTTGTTTTTCGTAGCATCCAATCCGTTCATTGTGAGTATGATTCTGCCATTCTCTTTTGTGTATTCACATGTGTTTTATGCTTATAAATGATCATTGGGACTTAATAGAAACCCAACACTACGATTCTCAGTAAACCTAAAAGAGGCGTACATAGAGCATGTTAAAGCTCCGGACGACCAAAACCAAAGCGTACTGATTGTCGCAAGTATTAGCGATGCAAGTCTCAGGTTAAGACCACATACACCTACCCTGATTCGGATTCCCATAGACACATAGTCATAATACCAATGGGACTCCGAAGGGTCTATCCATAGCGAAGCTGTTCCCGGTCCAACGGCTAACAAAACCTCCTATCACACTTGCATAAGTATCCAATACTTAAATATATAAGAACTATTTCGTTAAGCTTCCATAACGCACACAAGTGTAATACTAACCTATTCCGCATTATCGATGTTCAGTCTCGATAATACTATGTCTAGGAATATTTAATGATTAAACCATTCGTGGATTAATAATGTCTCATATCTTATTAATCTGGTACTAATCATATTGACTTTTATCATTTATATATATCCAAGTAATCCAATTACAAAATGATAAAAGAGCAATTTCCTTTGTCACATAGTTAATTTGTACAAGGACACCGTGTCTTTTACAAATAGTGATGCCATAGGTCATAATTGTCCAACAAGATCGCTATACGATCTAAGTGAGTGGACGAAAACTGAAAATTGATGTAAAAACTTTTAGTTCCAAAACCATAGTTTCAAAAACATCTTTATATGAACACCTTGTTTCTGAAAACTTCATCTTTCTAAAAACTGCTTTTAATACTCTGGTTTCTGAAAATCTGATTTTCTGAAAAATTATTTACTGAAAATCGGCTCTATGTGAATTGTTCTGTGTCTGAAAACCTTGACGTATGAGGGCGTTACGTATCTCCATCCTCTCATATGCCTAACTGTAGCCAGCAGTGCAAATCCTTGACTTTGGGGCGTTACGTATCGCCGTCCCCCAAAGTATGCCACCACTGTCTCTGAAACTGGTGGTATTGGGGCGTTACGTATCGCCGTCCCCAAGCCATAAACTAGAACTGGGGGTGCGGATCTATGCTACCACCCAAGCTCTGAACTAGAGTCTAGGTACACGAACCTATGTCGTCATCCTGGCTCTGAAACTAGGATCTAGGGGCGTTACGTATCGCCGTCCCCCTAGTCCTCTACATATGCACATGTCCTTTGTCTGTCAATTCCATCTCTGCCAAGTTACATACTGGGGTGAGTTTTTCCCTCATGCCCCGAAAACATACAAAAATCTTTCTGAAAAACTTTTCTTTTCTAAAACATTTCTCAAATCATGTTAAATCATAAATGATATAAAAACAAGTTTGGCTAATGCCCTAATTGCTGAAAAGTAAGTCTGATGCTGAAAACTATTATAAAAAGAAAAAGAAACAACTTAGAGAAAAAAATGTGTCCACTCACAGATTTGAAGTCCAGCTAAGTTCCATTCTCGTTTCTGGAGGCAACCGCGATACCTGACGAGTATCTATAAAGAATATACGGAGTCAGAATCAACAATTATAACATATGATTCATAATCACATAAAATTCCTTAACCTAATTGGACTACCCAATTAGAACCTTTCTATTCCTCAGATGAATTGTAAAACAATACTCGGACTGGGTTACGCATCGCATTGCTTAAAAAATCCTGAGTTTTGGTCGTCGCGTTGCGACGCGCTGACGTTAAGTTCTTGATCCTCTACGTCTCGCTGCGCGTCCGACACAAGCTGCACGTCGCGACGCGTCACCATTTTACAGGGGCAGAAACTACTTCTCCATGGCTGGTTTCCAAATTCCAATCCCATACAATCCCAATCAAATACCACATCCACAAAACATCCTCAAGCTAATATAACATTTAGTTTATCATTAAAGCACACTTATAGCATTAAACATCATCAATCCTCATCATCCTAACCAAATTAACAAACTTGAATAACAAACTTAAAATTACCCAAAACACCCATTTCTTCAACACAAATCATCCAAACTCCATTATTATCAACCCAACAATATACTCTAATCATCTAATCACCAAAATTTAAATTATTAAAATTTGGGTCAAGAGCACTTTACCTTGATTCCACTTCTTTTTTTTCTTAAGATATTACAAAATCCTCCTTTTTCCTTTCTCTCTCCTTCTTCTTCTTCTTTCCTCTTTCTCTATTCTTCTCCTCATTCTTCTTCTTCTCTTCTTTTTTCTTCTTTCCTTTCTCACGGTCCTGCTTCTTCTTTCTTTCTTTTTTTTTCCCAAATCCCTAAAATCTTGAATAGTATCCCTCTTATATAATGTGACTTAAATGATATAAGGAAGAATGTAGAAGAATGTAGAAAAGTAGAGAAGTTTTGAGATTTTAACACTTGGGTCCGAAATCACTATTCATCTGAATTTTGACTTGTATTTTTGATTAGCGTCTGCTCCAAATTTGGGAAAATGTTTAACTCGGAAGTTGTAGGTTTCGTTCTCAGGTTTCCGAAAATATAAAATTCATAAAAATCGGAGTTCAAACGAAAAGGTTATGCCGCAGATACCATGGGCTGTCCAAAGGGGACACCGTACAGTCTCATCCCGGGACTTCAAGGTATTTACTGATTGTCCCCAAAGTCATTCTATGAATATCTTTAAGTCTGAACATAATTTTTTTTATGTGCTTTCGTCCCGTACATAACATTATCATTATATGTAGTAGTAAAACTACCGGTCGTTACAAATTCTCCCCCCCTTAAATAAGATTCATCCTCGAATCCTTTCTGGTGTTTAACTTGCGGTCTTCCTAGTTTTGAGAAATATCTAGAGATTCTACTAATCTTCTTATCTCTAACTTCTACTAGTTGCTTGATTTTTCCTCTTTTCTCTTTTCTAAGTTCTCGTTTTGTAAGACTTATGCTGAGTATCTTAGACTATTTCTTTTCTGGACCTTTAGTTGAACTCAAAATATCTTATCTCCAAGATCTATTTCTTATAGGTCTTTACTTAAACTCCACAATTTCTTAATTTGATCAGATTCTTAGTAGCTGATACTTTGATTCTTACTAAAGATTCCACTTGTACTTAGTATTTCTTTGTTCCATTTGTCCAACTTGATCTTATTATTCTTTCTCATCACTTAACTATTAACTCTCTATACATTCTTTACAACCTTCAGCAGTCTATAAGCTTCTCTTCTTCGAGTTCCAAAATTTCTGCTTCCTAAGGGGTTTTGGAGTTTTCTAACTTACTGATATTTCCTAGTGGTTCCTTTGGATTTTGTTATGGTTAAAGCTTATATTCTTTCGTACTTTTCTTTCAAAGGTCATTACTCACATTCTTGCCAATATTTTTTTGCTCGAGGATTCATTTTCTACGACAATCTCAGCTTCGCATTAACTTGTTTCTTCATTTCCGTACTATGATACTAATCTACCAAACCACCCATATCCATGACTAAAACCATCCCAAACCTGCAGTGGTTTGGCCATCCTAAACTAGGGCTGGGTACCTTATATGATTGCTTAACCATAATTTTTCTTGTTATTACTTAATGTAACCTTTTACTTATTATGTATTATTTCGTACCGCTGTTGTACCTTAACAGTTCCACTCTCTAAACTTTTCTTAGTATTATTTTCATCATTCACTTCATTCTACTATCTACTAAAAACTTTCTTGGTCTATGTTTCTGCCTTTTTACATGGGGAATATCTTCTTTCTTTACGCACCTATCATTTCCTCAGACCTTGGTTTCTTGAAATATCGGTTATCACTTGATTACTACCTTATTTTGGTACTATTCTAGCTTAACAACTTCCTTTCTGACTTTCAATAGCTTCACTTATTCATTCTTGGACTATATCTGTAGGTCTCATCTTTTTTATCTTTCTTTACTATTCTTTTATATCAATTCGTCTTCTATACATGCTAGAATATCTTCTCTTTATTGATTTCCATACTATGGTAAACTTATTTTCTCGGTTTTATATCATACTACACTTCTGTCAATACTTACTTAGTATTTCATCTCCTATTTGTTGTTGCGCCTTGACAATTTCACTTTCAATACTTTTATCAGCTAACCCTTTTTGTTTACTCTTCTACTTCATTCTATAACTGAATCTACTATGGTTATATCTATGTTTCCTTACTCGAAGGATATTTGTTCTCATATGTTCTTGGTTATTCTTAATGGTGTCATTTACATTCTTATCGTATGCTTAACTAGTACTTCTTCTCTTTGTTACCTTATCAAATAGCTTCTCTTTAAATCTCTTATTTAGGCTATATTTTCCTTTCTTTTTATTCCGATTTGTTGCTGTTCTTAAGATTCGTATGTTTCGATCATCTATCACTACACTTATACTTGCTTCTGGAGTATCTCAAGGTTATGCTTCAGGTCCATCTTTGTTACTGGTATCGATCGAGGGTTGGGAGGGTGGGAACTAATCTTGAGGCCCTTCTGTTACGGTGTTTCGGTGACACATAATTTTTGCCTAAGACTCTCATGTATACATGTCTGGTATCTCTTTCTACACTCGATACTACTGCTAAAACTTTTCTGACTTACCTTTTCTAACTTTACTCCTGATCATTTTCATCAATCAATCACTTCGCATCCTATACAAGTCCTTCTAGAAGCATACTCTCTAACAAGTTCCTTATACTATCTCTTTACCCTTTTTGTTGCTTAACTCTATGCAGTTACTACGTTCTTTCTCTGGGTACTACTATAATCCTTTTGCTATCTTTCATAAGGGACTCATTCTGCTACGAAGGTTTCTTTCTTATCTTAGTTCCTCAACTCCTTACTCATTTACTCCCTTGAAAACTCTATTTACTTCAACTAATAAGGGTATTTCCTACTAAATATTTGATCCATACACTACTTCCTAAAATCCTTCTTCTCAATACCATGAGGTTCTCATAAGTTGTTCACTATATTCCTACGAATCATTCTCCATGACCTTTTTGTACTTCTAATATCTTTACTTTCTTAAGGGTTCTTTGTTTCTATGAAGGTTTCCGCACTTCGTTCAACTTACTGTAGTGTTGAACTTTCCCTTCTCAGGTTCCTTGTCAATGATTCTTTGGATTCATCAACCTAGTTGTCGAGCCATCTCGTAATTTGTCTAATCTATCAATTGCTTTCCTTTAATGGTTCTTTTCTTTACTAGGCTCTAGGGTCCTACAATTATCATCGATTCTTTACTCTATTATTTACTTGTTATATTATATTCACACCCGAGTACAATGAGTTTCCTTGTTATTCTTCGCGTTTCTCATACCATTGCATATCATATTTTATTACTTTACTCCTTGCTACTAAGACTAACGGTGGGTCATTCCTCTATTTGTTTCTTAGATCTCAACTTTCTGTTATTTGCTATAACCCTTGATTTAATCATTTTATTCTATTGTCCACACTGGTACTCTTATCACATCTTAAGTATCTTCAACTTCATAGGTCTATTCTTATATTCTTTTACGGATCTCTTACTGACTCGGCTTATCTGTGGGTTCTACGACACTTGATCTATTTGTGATCTTCTACTGGTCTAGCAAGCCTCACCCGGACTTACCTTAATCTTTGCACTACCCAGGGTTTTCTTCTTTATATCCTCGAAATTTCCTTAATCATTCTTCTAGGTGGTCTGCCTCTCAAGGTCCTTTCATTTCTTGAAATGGACTCGCGTTGGTTTTCTTACGGTCGCCTATACTCATGCTGATAGGAACTGCTTGTATCTCATTGGTCCTTTTCTTTATATCTCGGGGAGCTTCTTCTTCCTTGTTCTAGTATTTTATGTCCTGATGGAGTCTATTGCTCATGTAGGATAGGTATGAGATAGACTCTGTCAGGATAACTTCCTTAAATGGTATCTCGGTAGAGTAAGGATCTAGATAGGACGAGGCTTTATCTATTGGATCCCTTGGCTAGGGTAACTAACTGTTGCTTCTATCGCTATTAATCTTGTTTGCCCACGGGTCTGAGTTTGGAAAATCTAAAATCTCTTTATCCTTATAACATCTTTCATCTATTAGAAGCCTTGACGAAATTCCTGATTTCTTACTTCTTCTATTTTATAATTGTTCTCGATTATTCGGGAACTCACTATCTATTCGAGACGCTTGAGAATTATCTGGTTAACTTTTAGAAGAATTTCTGGGAAGGAATGGAATCTCACTTGGGGAAAAGAAAATTTGCTTAGACTTACTCGGCATTTCATTCTGATCTAGTCTTTCTACACTCTTCTTTTCTACTAGTTCTGGTATCATCCTTTATTACTTAACTTCATGTCTCTGATTCTTATTACTATAGATTTTGGCATTTCTTATCTGTTTCCATTTCTCTATCTCTATTTACTTCCAATTACT
The DNA here is from genome assembly GCA_019454045.1 of Zanthoxylum bungeanum. Classification (NCBI taxonomy): domain Eukaryota; kingdom Viridiplantae; phylum Streptophyta; class Magnoliopsida; order Sapindales; family Rutaceae; genus Zanthoxylum; species Zanthoxylum bungeanum. The sequence goes on from SKCR01025416.1 coordinate 99,106, forward strand.
TAGATATCTACCTTCTGTAACTTACTCTGGTTCCTAACTTTTCTTTTTCTTCCTATTTTCCTGAATGGGTACTCATGGGTCTTTACTATCTATAAGAAGTACTTGAAGACTACTGGTTCGGCTTGAAAGAGTGTTCTGAGGAGGGAATGGATCTTACTTCTAGGCGCTCTATTACTTGTTCGGGCTTTTCTATTCTCTTGCATATTCCTGGAAAGATATCCTCAAACTCTCTCTGCCTTATTCCATCTTCTTACTATTATTTATCTCTGACTACCTATACTCTTATGCACCCTTCTGTACTTCTTATCATTTTCCTTTCTCACTTCCATGTTAACTTTTCTTAAAATCATATTGTCTGTTTCCATAGCTTGTTTATTTTTCTGGTACTAGATCGGTATAACCTCAAGAAGATTTCTTATCTGGTATCTAGAGTGAAATTGTTCTTACAATGAATAATATTTGAATGATCTAAGAAGGTTTACTAACCTGTTTATGGAGCTTTGAGGACGTACTCGATGATCGGATACTGGAGAGATAGTGCCTCTTATACGGGTATCCCGGACATATTGCGTATACAAGAGCCCAGAATCTACCCACTGCAGTCACAAACTCCATACACAATGCTCTGATACCATCTTTGTAACATCCCCGATTTGGGAGATGTTACCGGCAGAGGATAACAGTACTAACCCCATAAGCCTCTGACTATTTAACCATAATAGAAACTAATATAATATGGGACCATAGCCCAACTCAAGAACAAAGAAAATAGACTCAATATTAATTACTGTATTTATTAATAATAACTATTTTACAACGACTACACACAACCATAACTTATATAAGACTCACATTTGACTATAACTGGACTCTCACTATGTCTGTGACTCATGCTGGTGGGCTCCATCCCTAATAACTGCATCAGTATCTATCCTCATGAGCTCGTCCTCCGAGAATCCTGCAAAACATAAAAACTGGAATAGGGGTTAGATCACAATACGATCTAAGTGAGTGGACGAAAACTGAAAACTGATGTAAAAACTTTTAGTTCCAAAGCCATAGATTCAAAAACATCTTTATATGAACACCTTGTTTCTGAAATCTTCATCTTTTTGAAAACTGCTTTTAATACTCCGGTTTCTGAAAACTATTTCTGAAAATCTGATTTTCTGAAAAATTATTTACTAAAAATCTACTCTCAGTGAACTGTTCTGTTTCTGAAAACCTTGACGTATGAGGGCGTTACGTATCGACGTCCCCTCATGTGCCTAACTGTAGCCAGCAGTGCAAATCCATGACTTTGGGGCATTACGTATTGTCATTCCCCAAAGCATGCCACCACTGTCTCTAAAACTGGTGATCTTGGGGCGTTATGTATCGCCGTCCCCCAAGCCATAAACTAGAACTGGGGGTGCGGATCTATGCTACCACCCAAGCTCTAAACTAGAGTCCACGTACACGAACCTATGCCGTCATCCTGGCTCTGAAACTAGGATATATGGGCGTTACGTATCGCTGTCCCCCTAGTCCTCTACATATGCACATGTCCTCTGTCCGTCAATTCCATCTTTGCCAAGTTACATAATGGGGTGAGTTCTTCTCTCATGCCCCGAAAACATAAAAAAATCTTACTGAAAACTTTTCTTTTCTAAAACATTTCTCAAAACATGCTAAATCATAAATTATAAAAACAAGTTTGGCTAATGCCCTAATTGCTGAATGATGAGCGGAAAATATATCAATATTTACTGCCCATTTTACTTAATATTTTGTTTAGTTTCTCGGGTTTGATGAACGTTTTGATAAGTTTTAGTTTATTTTGCAGATAAAATAATATTGGGACTTAATGAAATCATTTAGGATGAAATACGGGTCAAATACGGGCAAATATCGGACTTGACATAGTAATTTTGGAGATTGGAAACTTGAAAGGGGCAGTTTTGGAAATTCCAATTTTACGCATCTGTCGTATTTTGGGCATAACTTTTTACTCCGATATCGATGATTGACCTGATTCAAGTTCCATATTAAAGAAGCCCCAAAGATCTACAACTTTGAAAGACAAAATAATTTTGAATTCTGAAGATTTCATACCCGAAATTGATGAACCATCCAGAAGTGTGTTGTGTGTAATTATTAAAGTCATTTTCAATCATTTCGAAAGCAAAAAAATAAATTAATAAATAAATAATAAAAATTATCAAATCACCACAAAACATGATAAGATATTAGTGGAGCAATTAATAATGGATTTGGTGGAGCAATTAGTGGAGCAATTAATAATGGATTTGGTGGATGATTTGATGGAGGTAAAATTTTGCCTATAAATACCAAGCCATTTCATTTGTAAATTCATACTTTCTTCTAAGGAATTCCTTAAGAATACTAAGAAGATTGTATCTTGTTTGTTTATTTATAGTTTTCAGTAATTAATTTTCGCTTTCGCACTTTCTTTTCTTTACTTTTCAGTTTTTACTTTCCGCAATTTACTTTTACGCACTGTACTTTTCTTTCTTTAATTTTCAGTTTTTATTTTTCAGTAATGAGGAGGTAACTCCCCTTTGCTGGGGTAAAAGGTAAAACTTTTATTACTAATATTTAGATTAATCTCCCTTAATTATAATATATAAACTAGTTAAAACCTGACTTAACGAGAATACCGCCATATTGGTCGGTTGGTAATTATTTAAATTGGTTTTAACCTGACTAAACCGGATACCGCCTGATTGGTCGGTTGGTAATTAATTATTAATTTGACTTAATCTGGATACCGCCTATATGGCTAGTTGGTAATTATCATGCAAAGTTAATATATTATATTAAGGGAGATATCTAAAATAGAAGTAATAAAAATGGATCCTTTTACCTCATCATTTTCTTTTATTGTACTTTTACTTTATTTACTTTCAGCATTTTACTTTCAGCATTTTACTTTTCAGCAATTTACTTTCGGCATTTACTTTTCAGTAATTTACTTTCAGCATTTTACTTTCAGCATTTAATTTTCAGTATTTAATTTCAGCATTTTACTTTCCGTCATTTACTTTTCAGCAATTTACTTTCAGCATTTTACTTTATGTCTTTTATTTTATTTAAGTTTTTACTAGCCCTAGTTATGTGTCGTAACTAAGTTAATTATCTGGGGTTGTGATGAATTCTAATATCACCAGTTTATAAGGGGTTATTTTATAGTTTGGGTAATTTAATGGTTTACTTATTAAGTCTTAAGCTTAATGCTTCTTGTTGTCTGATCACCAATAAGATTGATGTGGTAAATCTAAAGTAAACTTGACAAAGGAATTTTAGGTTTCAGCCTTAGACTTAATAGCCAATGATATTCCTTGAGGATATATAACCATTTAATAGATTTCCTTACAGGATAGACATATACCTGTCGGGCGGGGTAGCCATAATTGGAACTTAAACTTAATGAATTCAGGTAATTTGGTTGACATAGACATATGCTTCAATTGGGTTATACTGGGTATTTGCGTCTGACCATCGACAGAGGCTTTCGTATAATTTAGTGTTCCAGGTTAGTAAACCGATTTATTATACAAACATAAAATAACCACTTCATCTTTAAAATGATATTGGAAGAAATCACAACCGTAGATAGTTTCCTAATATTGAATACCTAATTTCGCGCAATTTTATTTACTTGTTTTTAAATTCAAAATCATCACCATTCAAATCAATCAATCAACCTGTTAGATACTAGTAATCATTTGACCTCATAAAATTAATAGATTAGGTATTAAGTCCTCGTGGGATCGATACTTTTTATACTACTTGAACGATACGTGCGCTTGTGTTATACGCGTGTGTGTAAGCACCGGTCAAGTTTTTAGCACCGTTGCCAGGGACTTATTTATCTTTCCTTATTAATTTTGAGGTTAGATACCTTTACTTGTTTCTAATTTCTTTTTACTTATTATTTTTGTTTTCTTCTGTTTCAGGTTCTCAGATACTACATGAGACGAACCAGAAGCTTTGAACTCCGACCGCTTGACCTAGAAATTGAAAGAACCATCAGACAGTTGAGAAGGGAAAGGCGAGAAGGCCAAGAAGCTTTAGTCAACATGAAACCTGAACCTTTGGAAGTTGCACCACCAATACCCATTCGAGACAGAACCATTCCAGTGGTCGACGACTTCATTTCCTGTATTGTACTTCCTCCTTTACCAGCGAATGCGGGTGACATCAAAACATGCATCCAGACGATTCAGCAGTCAGTACAGTTTGGGGGAAATGTAACTGAAGATCCTAATGCCCACATCAGAAACTTCCTGGAAGTTTGCGGTACTTTCAATTACAACCGAGCAGCTGAAGAAGCAATGAGACTGCGGGTTTTTCCATATTCCTTAAAGGACAGAGCTAAAGCTTGGCTACATTCACTACCAGCAGGTTCCATCACAACTTGGAACACTCTAGCCACCAAATTTCTTGCAAAGTACTTTCCACCAGCCAGAACTGCAAAGTTGAGAAATGACATCACATCCTTCGTGTAACAAGATTCAGAATCCCTTTGCGAAGCTTAAGAAAGATTCAAAGATTTACTCCGGAAATGTCCTCATCATGAGATGGCAAAGTGGCTACAGGTCCAAACCTTCTACAATGGACTTTCTGGACTAATGAGAACCACAATTGATGCTGCTGCTGGAAGAGCTTTAATGGAAAAAGGAGAAGATCAAGCCTGGGACTTAATCGAGGAAATGGCTAACAACAACTCATTGTGGCCAACAGACAGGAGCATGATTCAAAGAATTGTAGGAATTTATGAAGTTGGAGCAAACACAGCAGTAAATACCAGGCTGGATCAGATATGCAAATGTCTAGAAACACTTAGCACGTAAGTTGTGAACATCGCTGGAACCACAAGTTCACCATATGGAGGAGCACCAGAACCAATTCAACATAAAGAAATGGTGAACTACGTCAACAATTTCAACAGACAAAGGAATAATCCATATTCCAACACCTACAACCCAGGGTGGATGAATCACCTCAATTTCGCATAGAGCAAAAATTCAGGGCAAAAGAACTACCCACCACCTGGATTCCAACAACCAAATAAAAGCCAAGAGCATGAAAAAGAACCAGGAATAATAGAAGTGTTGGCCCAGTTGAAGAAGCAAGAAGAAAAATACGATGTTTTAGCAACTATGGTTCAAAATCAAGTAGCATTGAATCAAAGCCATTCAACCTCTATCAAAGCACTGGAGAATCAAATGGGACAACTGGCACAGACCGCCAAGTAATCTTCCCATAAACACAGAACCAAATCCAAGGAACCGAGGGAAGGAGAAATGTCAAGCCATCACCTTGAAAAGCGGTACTGAAATCAACAAAGATGTTGGAATCAAGGCAACTGCTGAGGAAGTTCCAAAAGAAACAAAGCAACAGATGGAGGAAAAAGAAGCAAAGGAAAAAGAACAGATCACTACACCTCCACCTTTTCCTCAGCGTCTTTAGAAAAACAAATTGGACAAGCAGTTTGCTCGTTTCCTGTAGGTGTTCAAAAAGCTGCACATCAACATTCCATTTGCAGAAGCCTTGGAACAAATGCCCAACTTTGTAAAATTCATGAAAGACATTCTTTCACGAAAACGAAGAATGGGAGATTACGAGACAGCAGCATTGACAGAATAGTGCAGCGCCATCATTCAGAGGAAGCTTCCCCCAAAGTTGAAAGATCCTGGCAGTTTCACCATTCCATGCATCATAGGAGAACATAACTTTGGTAAGGCTTTATGTGATTTAGGTGCAAATGTTAACTTGATGCCTTTTTCTATTTTTAAGAAACTGCAGATTGGAGAAACAATACCAACTTCAGTCTCTCTACAACTTGCTGATAGAACGCTCGTATTTCCAAGTGGCGTAGTTGAGGATGTGATGGTCAAGGTTGACAAATTCATTTTCCCAACAGATTTTATTGTCCTTGATATGGAGGAAGATGCAGACGTGCCAATCATCATTGGGAGACCGTTCTTGGCTACAGGTCGAACCATTATTGATGTAGAAAAATGATAATTAACCATGAGGGTACAGGACCAAAGAGTAACATTCAATGTTTTCAAGGCCATGAATTTCCCAGATGATGAAAAGAAGGAGGAATGTTTCAGACTTGATGTGATACATAGTACCATTCAGAACTCTGATGAAAGGCAAAGTTCTACTGACAAACTTAAAGCATGTCAATTTCCTGTGGAGCCTGAAGATAAAGCACACTGCGTACTAAAGAAGCCTATTCTTGCACTACAAGCAAAAAAGATAAAAAGTTCCACCAACTCAAGGAATTGGAGGAATTTCACATACAGCCTTTTGAGGATGCCAAATTACAAGGAAAATATAAGGAAAAGACATGATGAGAAGTTAGTGTGCATACAACTGGAACCAGGGCAGAAGGTACTGTTAAACAAATTAAGGGTGAAATTCTTCCCATGGAAGCCAAAATCACGGTGGTCAGGTCCATTTGTGATCACCAAGGTTTTACCAGACAGAGCCGTTGAGATACATGATCCTGACTCCAATAAAACTTTCAAGATTAAAAACAAGAGTGTCAAGCACTACTAGGGAGAATCATTTGAGTGAAAAAAAAAAGTGTCACACTTTCAGATACAGCCTAACGTTCGAGAAGTCACGTCTAGCTGACAACTTTAAACTTAGCGCTCGCAAGGAGGCAACCCATGTAATTTGTGTATATATTGTGATCTGGTGTGTTTTATTTTTGTGTGTTTAATTTTTGCAGGTTAAGTCATTTCAGAATGGAAGAAGTCCTCGCAAATCTTCACAAGCAATTTCCTTCTCTCCCTCAAAAATCTCTGATGAAAGTCTACAAAGCTCGCTTGGAACGGATGAGGTTACTGATGATAAAAGGTATTCCTACTGACATTCGTTGGATTATTGAAGCACGGGTCCGATTGGCAGGTGAGTCTTCTGACTCTTTTATTTCACATCTGTCTGGTTTAGGAAGGAGCACCTATGCTAAAAAGAGAAGAGCCAAAAGAATGTGTGTCTGTTATAAATGTGCTCGTATGTTTTGTGATACTTGTTGTCGTTATTTAGGAATGGTGTCTGATAACCGCGAAGATAAGATTAATTTCATTAGGGATGGCTTGAGTAAGGAGTCTTTGGATGATATATCTAAAACTCTTGAGACGCATCCCAGTGGGTATGTGTATCATGAGATTCATGTGTTATACGCATAATTCCAAAAAGAAAGACAACAGTTAAGTCTCGGGAATCTGACTTAAAAAGACCTTGTTTGCCAATTTATAAGAAAATTGGATGGGAAGCTTGTCCCTGACGCATAGACATCAATTAAGCCGCTACATTTCTTGTACATATTATATCTCTTTGTCTTTTCCTGATAATTGTGATTTGTTTTGTTGTTTTCTTTTATTTTCTCCGACATGATCCAGACCTTTTTGACTATCACGATTTATTTTACTGTTAACTAATAATTGTCATTTGGCAGGTACTAGTGCTATTATTTTACTCACCCTTTTTCAGGTGTTATAAATTCAACTCATCATTGCACTTTTGAAGACATCCAGAGTAAAACATGGAAGCCACTTCAAGAAGACGAGTTGAAAACATTTGTGTGTTTTGCGGTACTAGTTTTGGTGTTAAGCCACAACACGTAGAAGAAGCACATGAATTGGGTCGAGTCTTAGCTACAAGGAATATGCACTTAGTATATGGCGGAGGCAAACTTGGACTTATGGGGATCGTTTCAAAAGCTGTACAAGAAGGAGATAGTCAAGTTTTGGGAATCATCCCAAAACCCTTGGCGGAGGCAAATCTTATTGGACCATCAAACGGAGAAGAACTGATCGTGCCAGGTAAGTCTGAACGACTGGTAGAAATGATTAATCGTGCTGATGCTTTTATTGCTTTGTCAGGTGGCTTGGGTATATTGGAGGAAATTTTTACAGTGTTATCTTGGGCGAACCTGAACATACACCAGAAACCGCTTGGATTGTATAACGTTGAAGGATTTTATGATTTTCTTTGTGTGTTTCTTGATGATACCCGGAGAAATGGGTTCGTGTAAAAACCTTTAAAAGAACTCCGCTTCACTGCTAGAACTGCTCCGAATCTAATTGACCAAATCTTAGCCTATGAATCACAAATTGACCCTATCCTTTCAAAGATAAATTGGTCCGAGGACGATCGTGGTAAGATGCGTCGGATTAATCTGGATCTTAACCTTTAACTTTTCGTGTTCAGTTAATCAGGTACTATCTTCTAAACTCTTATTCTACAGTTTAAGACATTGGGGACAATGTCTCATTTAGGTTTGGGGGAGGAAATTAGTTGATTAGTATCTTGTTTTTAGTTGTGTGTTGTTTTTATTTTTAGTCCAAAATTCTTCAAAAAATACAAAAAAAAAATTGAAATTTTTTCAAAAATTACAAAAATATTTTGCGTTTTTGTGTTTTTATTTTGACTAAAATGGTGAAATTGGTAAGAGATAGTTGAGTAAGGAGTTTTCACTCCTGAGACGTATCTCAAACATAATTCGGAACAAGTTAATTTTTGTTTATTTCCTTTTGAATTATTTAATTTGTGAATTCTCCATAATACTGACTAAAATGAATCTTCAAATGCTCAGTTAGCAGGTATTATCAACATGCATAGTAACATACAGACATGAGCTATAATTGAAAAGTTTGTAATATTCAGTGCTCTAGTTTAATTAGAGGAAGCATCTTAAGGGTGTTTTAACACTTAGTACCCTAAAGCCAACTGGTTTGGGAGTCACTGGCCCAAAGCTCGCTACATGGATCAAAGATGCTGCAAAAATATATATGTCTGAAGTCTGAGTAATTAAGTCCATAGGGGTGTCTTAACACCTGGTGCCCTAAAGCCAACTGGTTTGGGAGCCACCGACCCACAACTTGCTACATAGATGGAAGATATTGTATATAAATAAAAAAAATCAAAAATCAAAGAAAAAAATCAGAAAAATTAGAAAGGTTATTCCATTATTACAAAAAGATGTGAATTCTGATAAAACTTTAGGACAAAAATATTACTCTCTTATCAACTGCACTTGTGACTGTTGTGGGCAAAAATGAGTTGATTAATATTTTGTCGACTGTGCATATGGAGAATGGTAAATATAATCGGAGAATTTACTTATTCAGTAATTTAGAAAGAAAGAAAACAACTAGTAACTTGGAGTAGAAGTTTCACCTAATTAGTCACTAACTTCTTTATTCTCTTTTCTCTTGTCTTTTTGCTTTTGTGTGCATTAGTTTTATTATCTTTTTACTTTTGTAAAACGTTTGTGGGTATCGTTCATGTAAGCTCTCACGAGACTATAACTCGTCCACTAGGGACACCTAGGGGTTTAAAGGCTTGTTGCATATGCTAAATGCAACTGTGATCCCTACGAAAGTGGCTTAGTTTAATTTAATTGTTTCTTGTATTTTATTTTGTTGTTTTGCTCGAGGACTAGCAAAATGTTAGGTTTGAGGGTGTGATGAGCGGAAAATATATCAATATTTACCGCCCCTTTTACTTAATATTTTGTTTAGTTTCTCGGGTTTGATGAACGTTTTGATATGTTTTAGTTTATTTTGCAGATAAAATAATATTGGGACTTAATGAAATCATTTAGGACGAAATATGGGTCAAATACGGGCAAATATTGGACTTGACATATTAATTTTAGAGATTGGAAACTTGAAAGGGCGTTTTAACGAAGTGCAGTTTTGGAAATTCCAATTTTACGCATCTGTCGTATTTTAGGCATAACTATTTACTCCGATATCTGATTGAGCTGATTCAAGTTCCAGATTAACGAAGACTCAAATATCTACAACTTTAAAAAACAAAATAATTTCGAATTCTGAAGATTTTATACCCGAAATTGATGAACCATCCAGAAGTGTGTTGTGTGTAATTATTAAAGTCATTTTCAATCATTTTCAAAGCAAAAAAAATAAATTAATAAATAAATAAATAATAAAAATTATCAAATCACCACCAACCATGATAAGAAATTAGTGGAGTAATTAATAATGGATTTGGTGGAGCAATTAGTGGAGCAATTAATAATGGATTTGGTGGATGTTTTGATGGAGGCAAAATTTTACCTATAAATACCAAGCCATTTCATTTGTAAATTCATACTTTCTTCTAAAGAATTCCTTAAGAATACTAAGAAGATTGTATCTTGTTTGTTTATTTATAGCTTTCAGTAATTAATTTCCGTTTTCGCACTTTCTTTTCTTTACTTTTCAGTTTTTACTTTCCGCAATTTACTTTTACGCACAGTACTTTTCTTTCTTTAATTTTCAGTTTTTACTTTTCAGTAATAAGGAGGTAACTCCCCTTTGCTGGGGTAAAATGTAAAACTTTTATTACTAATATTTAGATTAATCTCCCTTAATTATAATATATAAACTAGTTAAAACCTGACTTAACGAGAATACCGCCATATTGGTCGGTTGGTAATTATTTAAATTGGTTTTAACCTGACTAAACTGGATACCGCCTGATTGGTCGGTTGGTAATTAATTATTAATTTGACTTAATCTGGATACCGCCTATATGGCTGATTGGTAATTATCATGCAAAGTTAATATATTATATTAAGGGGATATCTAAAATAGAAGTAATAAAAATGAATCATTTTACCTCATCATTTTCTTTTATTGTACTTTTACTTTATTTACTTTTCAGCAATTTCCTTTCAGCATTTTACTTTTCAGCAATTACTTTCGGCATTTACTTTTCAGTAATTTACTTTTCAGCATTTTACTTTTCAGCATTTAATTTTCAGTATTTAATTTCAGCATTTACTTTCCGTCATTTACTTTTCAGCAATTTACTTTTCAGCATTTTACTTTATGTCTTTTATTTTATTTAAGTTTTTACTAGCCCTAGTTATGTGTCGTAACTAAGTTAGTTATCTGGGGTTGTGATGAATTCTAATATCACCGGTTTATAATGGGTTATTTTATAGTTTGGGTAATTTAAAGGTTTACTTATTAAGTCTTAAGCTTAATGCTTCTTGTTGTCTGATCACCAATAAGATTGATGTGGTAAATCTAAAGTAAACTATACAAATGAATTTTAGGTTTCAGCCTTAGACTTAATAGCCCACGATCTTCCTTGAGGATAGATAACCCTTTAATAGTTTTCCTTACAGGATAGACATATACCTGTCGGACGGGGGTATCCATAATTGGAACTTAAACTTAACGAATTCAGGTAATTTGGTTGACATAGACATATGGTTCAATTGGGTTATATTGGTATTTGCGTCTGACCATCGACAGAGGCTTTCGCATAATTTAGTGTTCAAGGTTAGTAAACCGATTTATTATACAAACATAAAATAACCACTTCATCTTTAAAATGATATTGGAAGAAATCACAACCCTAGATAGTTTCCTAATATTGAATTTTCTTAAACCTACTTTCGCGCAATTTTATTTACTTGTTTTTAAATTCAAAATCATCACCATTTCAAATCAATCAATCAACCTGTTAGATACTAGTAATCATTTGACCTCATAAAATTAATAGATTAGGTTTTAAGTCCTCGTGGGATCGATACTTTTTATACTACTTGAATGATACGTGCGCTTGCGTTATATGCGTGTGTGTAAGCACCGGTCACTGAAAAGTAAGTCTGATACTGAAAACTATTATATAAAGAAAAAGAAACAACTTAGAGAAAAAATGTGTCCACTCACAGATTTGAAGTCCAGCTAAGTTCCTTTCTCGTTGCTGGAGGCGAGCACGACACCTGACGAGTATCTATAAAGAATATACGGAGTCAGAATCAACAGTTATAACATACGATTCATAATCACATAAAATTTCTTAACCTAATTGGACTACCCCATTAGAACCTTTCTATTCCTCAGATGAATTGTAAAATAATACTCAGACTGGGTTATGTATCGCATTGCTTAAAAAAATCCTTAGTTTTGGTCGTCGCGTCGCGACTCGCTGACGTTAAGTTCTTGATCCTCTACGTCTCGCTATTGTTGGCGACTTGATCACATAAAAGGATTTTGATGACGTCAACGTGAATGAAGACTTCGACGTACAAACACGAAGCATTACAAAAAGTGTCGAAGCATATGGGGTGAAGAGCGAGAATATGAAGACTAGCGGCAAATCGAAGATAATGATTAAGAGCTAAATTTTATTGTAAGTGAGTTTAATCAAGTGATCTAAAGCTCTTAGGAATCATACATTTTGCATCACTTGCATTTAAAATGGCTTAAAATGCTAAAAGAATCATTTGCATTTTATTTGCACCAAAATGAACTTCATGCACAAATGCATCGGTAAATGATCTTCTAAAAACTAGCAAACGGTTTAATTAAACTTCAAATGATATACCGTTAGATAGATATGTGTCTCTAGTTTGATACGGTTCAAACGTAACACAATTCCGATGCATAGAAAGTTTTCTAAAGCCATTTTACTACAACATGTTCAGATGTACGTTTTCTGCATACACGTCACATTAGAAAATTTCCATAAAATTCATCTTAATGTTTTTGGCGTTGAATTTTTTACAGAAGCTATATCTATGTGTCTAGTTTATGTAGAAATTTACAAATCACGATTTGGAATTTTCTAGAGGAAGTTATGGCCAAAATACCATGTGTCGTCAGTCTTGACTGGTCATCTGAACTGAAACCAGGGAGCTCCTCGCCGGTATCCATACCGGTTTGCTCGCCGGTCTCCATGCCGGTTTTGGGCACAAAATACATGCTCTCTGGAACCAGGGAGCTCCTCGCCGGTCTCCATACCGGTTTGCTCGCCGGTCTAGGCTTTATTGTGCAGTCACTGAAACTAGGGAGATCCATACCGGTCTCCATGCCGGTTTCTATACCGGTCTAGCTCTTCATGTTACAAAGCTACTGGAACCGGCACGGACCATACCGGTCCCCATACCGGTTTCCATACCGGTCTAACGGCTAGTTTTTTGAACGTTATATAGCCGTTAGGAGCCGTTGGAACCCTAGACCGGCATGCCGGTTTCCTCGCCGGTTTGCTCGCCGGTTTCGCTGTAAGTTGGGGAAAACTTTGCATTTTGTTATAAATAGAACCCCAACTCCTTTGCCTTAAGGGAGAGATCTAGAAAACCTTCATATACATTCTCTAAGGCAAACAAAGAGTGTCATACACCTTCATATTCATAAACACTCATCCAAGCTCACACACACATCTTTCATATCATTTAGTGAGCTTAGAACACTTGGGTTTGCTCTCACACAATCTTCTTATTATTTGTGAGTGCCCAAGTGTGTTGTAAATCTTTCATATCAAAAACACTTGTGGTTTGTGAAATCCCATTGTTTGGGTAATTTGTAAAGGTTGTGAGTGCTCCTACGTAGAAAACTCAATCTTGTAAAAGGTTCGGAGTGTGCCTTGGCGGAAAACTCTTGGTTACGAGTGAACCACGAAAAACTCGATTCTAGTGGAAATCTTCAAGCGAGGCTTGAGGGAGTGGACGTAGGCACGGTTTGCCGAACCACTATATATCGTGGTGTCGTATCTCTTTTTCCCTACTCTTTTACTATTTGCAAGTTTATTTATATTTATATTATTGAATAGAAAACTTGCATATAGGCTATTAATTGGAATAGAGAAAATTGCCTAAAACTCCCACTTGGTAATAAGAGCTTAAAATCGGCAAAGATTTTATAATTCCGCATTTATAGCGATAACCCAATTCACCCCCCCTCTTGGGTATAGAGATTGTTTGTCGCTATTGCTTGTAGGCACTTTCAGTTGGTATCAGAGCGAGGTATTCTCTACAAGACTTAACCGTCCGAGAATAGATCATGGCTTCTACAAGCAAACCGTCAAATTTTGCCGAGGGATATTCAACAACTAGACCTCCGTTTTACACCGGAACCGACTACAACTATTGGAAGTCAAGAATGTTGACGTATCTCCTAGCCAATGATCCGCCATCCTATTTGGTTATCACACGAGGTGCAAAAGGGCCAACAAAGAAGGATAGCAACGGGGTTGATATTCCAAAACCGAGTTTAGAATGGGATAGTGAGGATGTGAAACTAGCCTCACAAAATGCTAAGGCACTCAACCAACTCCTATGTGCCATTGATCGGGATCAAGTTAGCAAGCTTCCGGAATGTGGAAATGCATATGATTTATGGAAGTCTTTGGAAATGGTCAATGAAGGCACAAGTCAAGTGAAAGAATCGAAGATCAACCGGTTCATGTGCGAATTGGACAATTTCAAGATGGAATCCGGGGAAGAAATCGATCACATGATTTCTAGGTTTACGGTCATCATCAATCATTTGGGAGCATTGGGAAAAGTCATCGGGACATCGGATCAAGTGAAGAAAATTTTAAGATCTCTCCCGAAAGAGTTTAGAAGCTACACCTCCTCCATTAAAGAAGCAAACGACATAAACACTTTGAAGATGGATGATTTGGTCGGCAAATTGCTTGAGTATGAAATGGAGATCAAAATGGATAAAAAGGAGGAAGATGAGAAAAGGACAAGAAAGTCCTTGGCCTTAAAAGCAAGAAAAAGAGACGAGTCAAGCTCAAGTGAAGAAGATGATAGTGATGATGAATTGGCAAGCATCACCAATAAAGTAAAGGAGCTTCTCAAATCCGCAAAACTCAAGGGAAAATCAAAGGCAAACGAAAAGAAAGAAGAAAAATGGCCGCGGAAGAACAAGAAAATTGTGTGTTATGAATGCAACAAACCGGGTCACATAGCTACCGATTGCCCATTGAGGAAAATGAAAGGAAAATCAAAGAAAAAGGCAATGAAAGCAACTTCAACTTGGAGCGATAGCGATTCAAGCTCATCCGAGGAGGAAGAAGTTGAAGTCAAAGATAAATCAATAGCATTTATGGCTATCACGGATGAAGACATCCGATTTGAAATTGAAGAAGAAAGCGAAGGAGAAGAGGTACACAATTCTGAATTACTTGATGCTTTTAATGGTTTAAAAGAATTATGTGATATGCTTAAAAAGAAATTAAAATTGGTCAAAAATGAGCATGCTACACTTAAAATTGAACATGCAACTAGTATCGATAAAATTCATGTTTTAGATAATGATGTGATATGCTTAAAAGCTAAACATGAAAAAGAAATTGCATGCTTGAATGATGAAAATGCATGTTTAAAGATTAAAATGCTAGAACTTGAAAATGCCATATCAAATATGCCATCTAGCTCTAAGACATGCGATTGCGAATTTATATTGAATGAAAATGTGTTATTAAACACTAAGGTGATAGATTTGCAAACCATACTTAGTAAATTCACATTGGGACATAAAAATTTTAATATGCTAATTGGATCCCAAAAATGTGCATTTAAAAGAGAAGGATTAGGATATAGGCCTTACATTAAGAGAAAATTTTTGAAAAATTATTTTGTTAAGGCATCCGACTCCCATGATAAAAATGCCATCAATGAAGATGTCACATGTCATGCATGTAATAAAAATGGACATAAAATTTTTGAATGCATGAACAATAATGTGATTAAGAATGCATGGATTCCTCAAGGAATCAAAATTAACCCCAATGGACCCAAGAAAGTTTGGGTACCAAAGTGTAATTGATAAATTTATAGGGGGAGCTTTGGGAATGGATCTTTAAAGAGAATTGCAAAATTGATCCCAAATGCTCAAAGAGATGAGGATTCGCAACGGTAAAGGTAAAACTCCGTACTCACGGAAACATTGGTACCGTTTCCTCTAAATTGCCAAAATGTGCATATTTTTTAAAATTTTGGTATCTTTATAGCACATATGTAATTGGTATCTCATTTTGATTTTGATTTTAATTTTAATTTTTACTTCTCCACTTTTTGATAATGTCAAAGGGGGAGAAATCATTAGAAATGAGATTAAAACTTGTTTAACCCTCACCCTTGGTTTAAGGGGGAGTAATTGTACTAATGTGTTTGTTAAGTTTTGATAAAGCTTATTTGAAGACAATCACACATTGAGGGGGAGCTTACATTGAGGGGGAGCAAAATTGTCAAATTTGGACTCCAAGAAGCTCACAAGTTGCAACAAGTTTTAAGGGGTTGCCATCATCAAAAAGGGGGAGATTGTTGGCGACTTGATCACATAAAAGGATTTTGATGACGTCAACGTGAATGAAGACTTCGACGTACAAACACGAAGCATTACAAAAAGTGTCGAAGCATATGGGGTGAAGAGCGAGAATATGAAGACTAGCGGCAAATCGAAGATAATGATTAAGAGCTAAATTTTATTGTAAGTGAGTTTAATCAAGTGATCTAAAGCTCTTAGGAATCATACATTTTGCATCACTTGCATTTAAAATGGCTTAAAATGCTAAAAGAATCATTTGCATTTTATTTGCACCAAAATGAACTTCATGCACAAATGCATCGGTAAATGATCTTCTAAAAACTAGCAAACGGTTTAATTAAACTTCAAATGATATACCGTTAGATAGATATGTGTCTCTAGTTTGATACGGTTCAAACGTAACACAATTCCGATGCATAGAAAGTTTTCTAAAGCCATTTTACTACAACATGTTCAGATGTACGTTTTCTGCATACACGTCACATTAGAAAATTTCCATAAAATTCATCTTAATGTTTTTGGCGTTGAATTTTTTACAGAAGCTATATCTATGTGTCTAGTTTATGTAGAAATTTACAAATCACGATTTGGAATTTTCTAGAGGAAGTTATGGCCAAAATACCATGTGTCGTCAGTCTTGACTGGTCATCTGAACTGAAACCAGGGAGCTCCTCGCCGGTATCCATACCGGTTTGCTCGCCGGTCTCCATGCCGGTTTTGGGCACAAAATACATGCTCTCTGGAACCAGGGAGCTCCTCGCCGGTCTCCATACCGGTTTGCTCGCCGGTCTAGGCTTTATTGTGCAGTCACTGAAACTAGGGAGATCCATACCGGTCTCCATGCCGGTTTCTATACCGGTCTAGCTCTTCATGTTACAAAGCTACTGGAACCGGCACGGACCATACCGGTCCCCATACCGGTTTCCATACCGGTCTAACGGCTAGTTTTTTGAACGTTATATAGCCGTTAGGAGCCGTTGGAACCCTAGACCGGCATGCCGGTTTCCTCGCCGGTTTGCTCGCCGGTTTCGCTGTAAGTTGGGGAAAACTTTGCATTTTGTTATAAATAGAACCCCAACTCCTTTGCCTTAAGGGAGAGATCTAGAAAACCTTCATATACATTCTCTAAGGCAAACAAAGAGTGTCATACACCTTCATATTCATAAACACTCATCCAAGCTCACACACACATCTTTCATATCATTTAGTGAGCTTAGAACACTTGGGTTTGCTCTCACACAATCTTCTTATTATTTGTGAGTGCCCAAGTGTGTTGTAAATCTTCATATCAAAAACACTTGTGGTTTGTGAAATCCCATTGTTTGGGTAATTTGTAAAGGTTGTGAGTGCTCCTACGTAGAAAACTCAATCTTGTAAAAGGTTCGGAGTGTGCCTTGGCGGAAAACTCTTGGTTACGAGTGAACCACGAAAAACTCGATTCTAGTGGAAATCTTCAAGCGAGGCTTGAGGGAGTGGACGTAGGCACGTTTGCCGAACCACTATATATCGTGGTGTCGTATCTCTTTTTCCCTACTCTTTTACTATTTGCAAGTTTATTTATATTTATATTATTGAATAGAAAACTTGCATATAGGCTATTAATTGGAATAGAGAAAATTGCCTAAAACTCCCACTTGGTAATAAGAGCTTAAAATCGGCAAAGATTTTATAATTCCGCATTTATAGCGATAACCCAATTCACCCCCCCTCTTGGGTATAGAGATTGTTTGTCGCTATTGCTTGTAGGCACTTTCAGCTATGCGTCGCGACACAAGCTGCGCGTCGCGACGCGTCGCCTTTTTCCAGGGGCAGAAACTGCTTCTCCATGGCTGGTTTCCAAATTCCAACCCCATACAATCCCAATCAAATACCACATCCACAAAACATCCTCAAGCTAATATAACATTTATTTTATCATTATAGCACACTTCTCGCATTAAACATCATCAATCCTCATCATCCTAACCAAATTAACAAACTTGAATAACAAACCTAAAATTACCCAAAACACCAATTTCTTCAACACAAATCATCCAAACTCCATTATTATCAACCCAACAATATACTCTAATCATCTAATCACCAAAATTTAAATTATTAAAATTTGGGTCAAGGCACTTTACATTAATTCCACTTCTTTTGTTTCTTAAGATGTTCCAAATCCTCATTTTTCCTTTCTCTCTCTTTATTCTTCTTCTTTCCTCTTTCTCTCTTCTTCTCCTCCTCCTTCTTCTTCTCTTCTTTTTTCTTCTTTCCTTTCTCACGGTCTTGCTTCTTCTTTCTTTCTTTCTTTCTTTTTTCCCAAATCCCTAAAATCTTGAATAGTATCCCTCTTATATAGTGGGACTTAAATGATATAAGGAATAATGTAAAAGAATGTAGAAAAGTATAGAAGTTTTGAGATTTTAACACTTGGGTCCGAAATCACTATTCATCCAAATTTTGACTTACGTTTTTTTTTTATCTTCTGTTCCGAATTTGGGAAAATGTTCAACGTGGAAGTTGTAGGTTTCGTTCTCAGATTTCCGACGATATAAAATTCATAAAAATCGGAGTTCAAAAGAAAACGTTATGCCCCAAATACCAGGGGTTATCCAGAGGGGACACCGTACAGTCTCATCCCGGGACTTCAGGGTATTTATCAATTGTCCCCAAAGTCATTCTATGAATATCTTTAAGTCTCAACATAATTTGTTTTATGTGTCTTCGTCTCGTACATAACATTATCATTATATGTAGTAGTAAAACTACCAGTCGTTACAGATAAACTATTATTTTTAATATTTGGGGCATATTTTGAAGATTGTCATTCTAATTGGGGATCAATTGACATTAACTCATAACTTAAGGTTTATTTAAGTATGTTTGTATAAAAATATCACAAACAATAAAATCAAGTAATCAAGTGACAAAAGTGACAAGTAGAAAGTGTTTTTATTATCTCTCAAATAGTCAAATATCGATATATTTCTCCAAGGGTTCTTCCGCTATTTATAATATTTCATTAAAAGGAAACTCTGATTGACAATTTTCAAATTTCTAATTAACTAGACCAATCACAAGAATCTCGGGACTTCCTCATTCAGGACCGTTAATCGGTTACAAGAAATGTAAAGTAATTTATTTGGATGTCGCCTTCCTTAATTTTGTGATTCCCATAATGAATGAGCTGATATTTCGGGCTAATTCATCTTTTGATCCTCATCAGACTTCCCTGCGAATTGGCCTAAAGTGAAGGTCTTAGCGGTAGATCTTGAAAGCATGACCCTGACGATAGAGTCTTAACACTAAGTTCGGAGTCTGAAATTAGTCTCTGATGTGGGACTCTGAAATCACATATATGACTCCTAAATAAGTCTCTGACAGAAGACTATGGGATCAACTTATGATGTTGTTTATAGTCTATCGGTAGACATTGAATTTAGAGTTTGAAGGTAGTTGTTGACAGTAGATTCTGAAACCATTCCACGTGTTTTATTTCTATTGGTCCTTCTGCGCATGCCTGATTTTCCCCAAATATTTCCCCTTTTATTTGCGTCATTTTTGAGAGAAAAATGACAGAAGTAAACTCTCTTTTCGAATTTCAAATATCAAAATATCCCGACTTGGCTGTGAGGGTCGCGCCAGAGAGTCTGGAGATGGGTCCTGCCAAAATGGTCTTGATGATCTTGACCCTGTTGATGAACACTAAAAAATGCACATTTATTAAAAGAAAAATTAATCATTTTACACTTGTAGTTTCATTAATCCCCTCAATGTAGCACATTTATGAAATATTTTGTATATTTTTATTGTGTATTTTTATTTATCGGGTAGGTAAAATTTTTCTTCGGAAGCTCAACAGGAAAAAATGAATATGAGATCTGAATTCCAAGACTCGGAAAACCCAACAAATAGCATGACAGTTAGATTCAAATCGGACTTGGAAAATATTCACCGTGTTTAGATTGACAACAAAATGAGCTTATGTTGTATTTAGCTACACATGTATTGTATTATTATTATTATAATAATATATATATAATATTTGGGAGGTCCCATCAATATTATATATTATATATATATATATATATATATATATATATATATATTATATATATATTGCCATCCACCGAAAGTTTTTTTGGTGGATGACAGTAATGCATTTGCTTTTTGCAAATGCATTCATAATTTTTTTTTTTTTTTTTTTTTTTTTGTAATTAGGTGCCAAGGCCCCTCCTATAAAAGGAGGTGCTCATCACCTCAATTTTTTTTGGGGGGAGATGGAGAGCTCCCCTCCAATATGGATGTTATTTCATTTTCCCATTTCGGGAGATTTGAGGTAAGTATCTTATATATTTTATTTTATTTTATTTCTTTTGTAATTTATTTTTTTATTAATAAATCATGGTGTTTTTATTTATATTTTATTTTAAAATTTTGTATTATGTTAGGATAACTGGTGAAGCTCATGGTATGAAATTATATGTGATATTTATTTATATTATATTTTATAAATTGTGATAATTTCCCAAATAAAATTTATATTCTTTCTAGTTTATTGAGGACTCTTGACTAGCTGTAAACAGTCACTGATTGACACAAATAATACTTGAATCCTATAAATGAGAGAGAGTGGACTATCAAATATCTGGATTAATTATTGAAAATTTTTGTTACTGTCTATATGGCTGGTTTTATATATTTGGCTTAAACTGGACTTGTTATAGACAAATGATATCACCGCCTTTATGGCTGGTTTTATATATTTTGGCATATTTAATACCTTGACAATACTAATTATCGACATGACGGATCACATGTGTTGGCATGAATAATACTTGATAATTATGAAATAAATTAATTGGGAAATAGTTATAATTTATATTTTATAAAAAGTAAAAATTATTTTATATTTG
Organism: Zanthoxylum bungeanum; assembly: GCA_019454045.1. Classification (NCBI taxonomy): domain Eukaryota; kingdom Viridiplantae; phylum Streptophyta; class Magnoliopsida; order Sapindales; family Rutaceae; genus Zanthoxylum; species Zanthoxylum bungeanum. Next base: position 120,110 of record SKCR01025416.1, read on the forward strand.
AAATATCAAGAGTGGATCCCCTGATCATAGTATTTTATTTTATTATTTTTATTTTATTAGTTGAATTATTATTTTGTCTTATTAAATTTATTCCTTATGAATCGACCCCAGACTTACTGGGTTATTTTATTACTTCGACATTCTTATATTTGGTGAGTAAAAAATCACTTTTTAAGTGTGTCACATGCTTTGATTTCGGGTGCTGTAGAGTCTCTGGGTGCTGCCGCGAGCCCCTCGTAAGGTCTGACCTTAAACCTGTTTGGGTTCGGAAAGGTCTCTTACTGATGCTAGTATAATATTTACGCTCAAATGAGGTATCCCCATGTCATATAATGCAATATCACAAAAAAGCATTTTAAAGGCATACAATTTGCAAAAATGAATTATAAAAATAAGTAGAGTAAATATCCATAAATTATTACAGCATTAATAAAATTTTGATGAAACAAATCAGATCATGTATTTCATTGGCTCTGAGGCCAGGCCGGATATAGTTAATTATAAGCCAGATATATATTATGATACTAATATCCGATCGGACTTATTGGGAGTCCATCCGGATATACTGCGCAAAATCAGAATCACAGAAACACAACATATACAACAATAAACAACGCCATAATAAACAGAACCTCAAATATTAAATGATAACTACACTAGAAAAGTACATCATGAAATGTAATAAACAATAAGTAAACAGATCAAGTTACACATCTTTCCGGCCTTGCTTATAATTTTTTGAGGTATTCATGGTCCGGATATGTTCATCAATGTTCGACCGGATATAGGATGAGTCTGGCTGGATAGCTCTCGTGGATCAGAAAGTAAACATAAACATGTATATAAGCAAAAGGAAGAACATGCATAATAATAAACTAAACAATAGAGTAAATAATTACATGCATATTATTAATGAAAAAGTTAAATATTAAATCAGTGATGTGACGTGATATTATTATTAATCGACCGGAAGTCTATCATTTCTGGCCAGAGATATTGAGTCGAAACATAATACTCAAAGACATATATATAAATAAAGAAAATGTGCTCAGATCGTACTTTTACGTATGCCGTGGCTTAGGAGACCCCTCACACGGTATGACAGTTGCATTGTAGAACTTTGTCAAAAGAGGCCATCAACTGTCAACCACTCGTGGAGACAACCCAACGTGGCTTCACCACTTCTCTCGTTGCATTGGAATGGAAAATATGCATCTGGTTTTTTTTTCTTTTTTCCTTTTTTCTTTTTCTGGGTCTCGCACGTCTTCTTTTTCCAAATAATTATAGAGTAATGTTAATCTAATTGATATAAAAGTTCGATCTCATTTTTTAATAGATAAAATTTTTATACGTCGTAACATAATTTTTATATATACATAAACGAATCGGGCATGTACATCAATCAGAGTAATATTTTTGATAATTATAACCTCTGTTAGATAAAACCGTAACACTCAAAAGTTTGAGCCGTTAAATAAGTCTTAAATTATTAATTCACAGTTTTATTTTATGTAATTATGACTCACAAAAAGGTTATCTTCCTATACTTTTCCATTACCGGAATAAGTGCTTTTATGAGAAGTACTTATTCACCATAAAGAAAGGAAGGAAGCAGCACTAGTACTAGCTTTTTTCTCGAGTGATCTTGACATGTATTGCATGGAGTCCATGCATTATATTCAACTTTTTATTGATATTTAGCTTCCATTTAACGTGGCTTACCACAATCCGATAGGGATGTTCTTGAGACATTCCACGTAAACGGTTGGCTGAAACATTAAATTTTGACTAAAATTAAGGTTTGAAAATAAAAAAATAATAATATTCTTTGCAATAAATAAGTCAATTTTTTCATCTTTTATTAATAAAGGATAATATATTTTAGAAATTAGAATATGACTCTTAAAATTCATAACGGTCGTGTTTTTAAAACATGCACCCTTTTACTCTTTTTTGCTTATTTTTGGAGCAAAACCTTAGATATGATAATTATCCTAGCTCATCATGATCTGAACGTTCCCCAACTTGTATTTTGTATTTTGTTTTCTTTTAATAATAATAATAATAAAAATAAAAATCTCGTACTTGAAACAAGGCTAGCTAATTTGGCAGCTGTAACTAATAAGTAAAAATTAAGCAATAATTAAAAGCTAGTAATGCTGAATTGGCTTTTAGTGCTTGTCAGTTTCAAAATCAGAAGAAGCATTTCCGATTCACAAACAATAATGTACCTCCAAATAGTCTACATAATTTTTGGAACTTGATATCGATTAGTTCTTTTTTTTTTTGCTATGTGTTTTGTATGATAATGTTGTAGCCTGCCTGCCCAATGCCCATCGAGAATTTATATGATGGGTATCAGCGGTCCTACAAAATAAAAATAAAGTGAGCGTATAGTAACTACCCACCAGTGTGGTGAATATCGTAGGTAGGGATGGCAACAAGATCCGGACCCGGCCCGGGTCCGGAATTAAAAAATCTGCACTCGGGTCTTTAAAACGAAGTCCCGGGTCCGGAAAAAAAAAATTAGATTTTAATAAAAAAAATATAAAATATTATGCATATATATATATATATATATATATATATAAATAATAGAATTTAATAAAAAAAATTAAAAGAATTGAAATAAAACTAATAAAATTGACAAAATACAAATATAAATATAAAAAAATACAATTAAAATTTAAAAAATAAAAAATAAAAAAAATCCGGGTAATCGGGTCCGGACCCAGGAATATTTACCCGGGTCCGGAACCAGACCCGGGGTTGTGAAACCTCTTCCGGATCCGGACCCGGGTCCGGATCCGGATTTTACCATCCCTAGTCGTAGGCACTCCGACACTCAAGTCAGTGATGAAGATGAGCGAAAAAATGGAAGAATAAGGTTTAGAATTACCTTGATCTTCGTAGTTTACCGTGAGGGCGGTAAGCTGACGTCTATAGGGTGATGTGTGCTTTGAGAACTCGAGTGTGAGAACCAAAGCTTGAATGAATCTTCCCTTTGGACTCCTATCCTTTTATAGGCCGTGAGGTAGCCTTTAATCAGATTCGAATTCCTTAGAGGAGTCGTACTCCAAATCTATTTAGGAAAGAGTAATTGATTCAGGGTTGAAAGTGCCTACATATTCGAGAATAAGTATAATCTCCATAATAGTTGGATTACACTATCGTGTTTGTGGGTATTTTATCATAATTCAAAGACTTAGTTTCCTTATTAAGAGAGAACTTAGGGCGTAGACTGACCCGATTTGTCGAAAGGGCCATCAACCAACAAGATTAGGACCTTGCTGAATCCCTTATTAATCGTATGAGCTCTTGAAAGCCTTTAGGCCTTATGGGTTTTTTCCCTTGAGATGTATGAGTTTGTGGGCCCTGGGGAGGAATCACGCGCGTAAACTGCAGACTGAATTGAGATCATCAAGTGTAGTGCAGCTTTGAATGTTATATTCAAAGTACACTTGTTTGCTTTAGTTTCTTTCCCCCACCTTTAAATTGAAGCCCGTGTGTTCAGTGATTGAACCGATGATCTAAAAAGTTCAATAGATTAATGGTTTGATCGGATGAACCGTTCCAAAAAAAACTGACTAATGTTATAAATAATTTTATTTAATTAAAAATTATAAAAATTTTAAATTTTAATTTTAATTTTAATTTTTTTGTTTTAAAAATTAAAAAATAAACCGATCATGTTTGGTTTGTCAATTTTAACTCGTTTTGACCGGTTTTTTCATAGACCTTTTTTTATAAATCGATTTTTTGTATTTGGCCAGACCGAACTCACGATCGATTCTCAATTCAACCAGTTGAACGGGCCAATCTCATCCGGTTTTAAAAACAGTAATTGAAGCTTAGCTCCGCGGATGCATTGAACAAAATTAAAATATTTTTATGGCATTTGTTAGGGTTGGTGCTCAGAGCGCCAATTCGGATCGTATTAATGACCAGTTCATGAATACGAACAATTTATTTTCATAATATTACATAATAGATGGTAGCACCTCTTGTCTTATATATATATATATATATATATATATATATATTCGATCTAATTTGATTAGATTGAAACTAAATCCGGTTTAGTGATATATATATTGGACAAAGACCCGAGAATTTACAGCGTAGTGTGTAGTTACAATGTATGTTGTAATTGACATTGGGAATGGACATTATTAGTTGTATATTCTCAATTAAAGTTCATGGTCAAGATTTACTGACACAGGTCGGTTAGTAAAATCCGCTGAGACCAATACATGTCGTATATCGAGACTGGGTCTGATGGTTTATCCCAGTGAACCATGAGTTTTTGGAGACTCGTATAGACATGTAGGTATTTATTCGATAAACATTGAACGACTCATTGAAGATTTCCTAATAGATGGTACACCAACGTCAATATGAATATTCTCGAGTCGAATAGCATAATGGTCCTTAGACTTGAGATATCACGGTGGATATATGAGTTATCCTCCACACTTTGATGACAGTCACGTCACCGACCTTTTTTTAGGTCAGACCTCCGCTTGTTCGTTGGGTGTGGACTGATGCTCATGATATTCGGTGTGTATCAAGATAAAATATGTCAGTTTTATGTATAAGGCATATGTATCCTGCACGTGTTTACGATGTAGTAAATCCATGGTCGTGGTACACTACGGAAGCGAGTTCCGAGTGTTATTTAGAGATCGTAAATTTGTAAATCGACTATATTATACCTTAGAGATTTGACGTTCTCATCTATATCTCTGGTATAATATGGATAGCCTGTGACAGAGGGATTATACGTATGTGATGATCTCGACTTGCATAGTTCAGCGAGATTATCTGTGGTATTCATAATTTATGAGTGGGTAAATTATGGACATGAAATTGGATTTCGTGACGGATACACCTGAACTCATAGAGTCTCACAATATGAAGTGTACTCGTTGAGCACTTGGGCAACACATTATGAATAGTACTGATTATTCATAATTCTTTATCGGATTAAATTAGTTAATTCGAATCATTTAATCGGTAAACGAAATTACACATGTCGGGAAAATTTTAGTCGTTCTAATGCGCATTTATATTTGATACATAATTAAATTAGATACATATTTATTAATAAATGATGGCATGACACTTTAAATTTAAATAAATAATTTGTCTAATTAATGAATTAGACAATTTACTTTTTACTTTACAAGTGTAACATATTTATTTGTTGTCTAATATATATTAATGTAATATATATTTTTTATTAAGCCAAGTGTTGGCTTTATTACCAAGTATTTTTTAATATGATTAAAAAATATTTATTTAACAAAATGCCCTCCAACTAACACCACTACCAAAAATACAAAAGTGAAATTGTTCTATTTCTTCTTGGTGGAAGGGGCCAAGAAATTTACTCCATTTTTAGAGCTTCCAAAGTTCATTTTTGAGAAACAAGAAAGAAAATGATTAAAACCAAGAAAAACTTAAGGATTTTTGAAGATTTGTGAGGTAATCTTTATTTCCTTTAGCTAGAAAATATGTTTTCTTGTTCTTGATTTTTCTAGAATTATTCTAGGGTTTCTTTTAATCTCTAAATTTGGGGCTTTTTGATTTTGATGATGGAATGAGTGGCTTTGAGCATGTGTAGATATACTTTGAACTAAATTAGTGTAATTTATGTTCAATTTGTTGTTGGATAACTTGGTTACCATTCTAGAGTGTAATGACCATTTTTTTATGCCTAGAATTATTCTCGAGTTCTTCTTTTATGGTGATCTTAATTGAGTCTTGGATTAATTAGATTAATGCTAAGAAAAATTAGATTTAAGCATGATATATGGACTGTTTTTCATTAACTGTCCAGACCTGGAAATTTCTGATTTTTTTGATGAAAAATATGAGTTTTCGATGTGTTGGATGTGTATTGGGTATTGGGATAATTTCCGGAAATTATTTCAGAGTGAAAATATGCAAAAACAGCGAAAAATAGAGGTGTGCATTAATCGATTTTAACCGATTAACCGAACCGTTCCGACCCATTTTTTTATTACGGCTCGGTTAAATCGGTTATTGCGGTTAAAAATTTTAACTTTTTCGGTTATTCGGTTCGGTTACGGTTATGAGATTCGTATAACCGAACCGACCAATTAACTGAAATTAAACCATATATATATATAGCACGTGCGAATCCTTTAATTTTTTAGAGTTAAGATAGTCTGCATATAAACTCTCAATTGGTTGTAGTTATATTGATTTGATAATACTACCCGAAAATAAAATTGATAAAATTCAAATGACAAGCTGCATTAACAGCTTGGTTTTGACTCTTTTTAATTTCTCTCAATAATTTAAAGGTAAAAATACTGAAAATTTCAAATGTGTAGATTTTGCATCGTGGTGGATTCGTGACCCTTAAAATTTCTAACATGGCAGGTCTGGAAGGAAATCTGAGGCCGTGACAATCATCAAGGGTTTAAAAAATATTTCTCTCGCATGTAATTAAATATAGATATATTTAATCAAATGTTATTTAGAATCGGTATTTTTAGAATCGGATATGTGATCGAATTAGTGATCCAAAAAATTTATTGCGTCAGTGGTTCGACCGGTTGAAACATTCCGAAAAAATCGGTAGAACCGACCTACATCATATATAATTTTACTAATTAAAAATTATAAAAAAATATTAAATTTTAATTTATTGGATTGGTTAATAACCGAATTAACCATAACCGACCGAAATATAATGGTTAATTGGTTAATGGTTATATGTCATAAATTGGTTAAATCGGTCACACTTTTATTTAACCGAAAATTTCGGTTACGGTTAAAAAATCAAGGATTAACCGACCGAACCGACCGATGCACACCCTTAGTGAAAAATGGCATTACCGGGTAAGTTTCGGGCTTATCAGGTAACGTCTGTCCAAACAATGAATTTATCACTGTTTGAAAGCCCAGTAAGTGCCCAAATACCATTGGGGCTGACTTGGGCAACCCCCGTGTGGTTTTGGTTGGTCGGTGTGACTAAAATGCGTTTTATGCTATTTTGCGGAAGATCGTTTCCGTGAAAGTTTCCTAATATTTTCATTATTAATTATGTCGTTATATGATATCGAATAATATATTTAGGTGAAATATGAATAAATTATAGATATATGATATTGAATAATTTATTCGATAACTTTAAAAGTTTTAAAATTACGATTTCGCCCGAACCGCGCTTCTGATGCACTTTACCCTAACAAAATGGTATAAGAGCGAGTCTGATCTTACATCCATCTCATATTTCATGCTTGATATATGGTATATAATCCAATTTTGATATTTTCACATGCTTGTAATCTAGATATTTCTTGATTTTCCGGTTCTACGCTAACGGGAAAAAGTAAGGGAGATTTAATGGTTAAGTTAAGTTATGTCTTCTCGGGTAGAATTAAATTATTGAGAAATTGATCTAGATTAAATATCTGCATTTGATGTAGAGTAAAACTCACTTTAGGAATATCTCACTTAATAAGGTTCTATAGTAACTAGTATTAGGAATACTTGTTTCTTGGTCCGCCTTGTCAGTACGGATGCGAATGATTTCCTGATGTTGTAGCTGTATCATGCCAAAGCTATGCAGTTATGGCTTATGGTAGTTCATTTGTGCCGGTAGAACTTATATGATAAGAGACAAATTCAAGTGAAAGTGGAAATCCTGAACGTGCCAAAATTGTCAGGACTATATCAGTAGCTTGATTTTATCATTGACAAGTGTAGCCTTGATACGCCTCCTATGAACGTGCCAAAACTGTCACAACGAGAAACGGTCAGGACCAAAATCAGGAGTCATAGTGAGTGTGATTGATAATGAGTTGTATATCTGTGAATATATGTAGGCGAGAACGTGTCAAAGCTGTAAGTCGAAGTATATGCACGGGGTCTACTTCTCACTATGAAATTCAATTTTATTATTGAATTCTCATTTCCGTTGGGGGCTACAGTATTATTTAAAGTAGTAGGAGGCGATGATGGGTTAAAAATCCATAACTTAGGCAGTGTGTAATGTTATGAAAATGATCCGCTATTATTTTCCTTATTCTGTCGTGAAGATAGATTTTAACTTCTAATCCACTGCATACATATTTGATATATATTTTCCGACTTCTCTTTTGGTTGCAGTTTTCTAGAATATGTTCTAGATTATAGTAGGCTTAGATATTGTTAGATTAGTCTAAACTATCGGGAACTGTTGTTCCGATTTTCTTGAAAAATCAAGATGGTTAGTGACTTAGTTACTAAGTCACGATAGGTAATCTAAATAGATATCCGTTTTAGGATATAATTTTCTAGAAAGAATAGTTTCTTGTGCAGTAAGAATTGACGTGAATTAGTTCATGTCTCGAGATTCTTGACTAGCATTAAGAAAACCACATTAAATATTTGTTTATCTGATAATGACGTTTCTTGGCTTTTATGACCTTTAGAAGTCACGTGTTCGACATTGTTTGCTAGTCAATTGCTTGCAACTGTTGTGAATAGTTGAATGCAAATTAGAAAGATAAAGAAAAGAGATGCGTACATTTTTGTGTAGAGAATATCAATTCTCACAACACGATAACTATAGGTATTGGATACCAATCTATCTTTTAGTTATTTACAATAGTGTTTAATGATTGTTTTGATATTTGATATCAGAACTTGTTTTGATATTTGATATCAGAACTTGTGACTATTGGATAGTTACTTGTTCTTTATAAACAGTTGTTACATATTTTAATACGACTAGTAGTGTCATTGACGTAGAGATAAACTTTAAGAAAATAATTTTCGGTAATATAAATAATTTAGAACAGTAGTTTATGAAGTTTTATCACTTAAGCATTAGATGCTTATCCCATATGGAAAAGGATAGTCTGATCTAGATCATGCCACATATCCATATCCATATCCATTTAATGAATATTGTATTCAGGGAATGTGATTGAAAATCTCATTTAACCAATGATTGTTATTGGACCACAAATTTATTAAACTAATACATTAGATGTATATAGTGTAATGAATTGTAAATTACCTTGGGTAATTTTCTTTATTTTGTAACTTAGTTAATGAATTGTCATGACTTAGTTATGTGTTTCTGAAAGAACAAATATTGAACGTCTTGAAAGGTTCGAGAACTTTCAATCTATTCTGATGAAACACGGATCGAATATTTTGACTAGTTCAAAGATATTTTATCTGAAGTTTAGAAAATGTATCTTTAAAATTCATTGTAGGTCTTTGAATTGTTCAAAGATATTTGATATGATCAAACATATGAATTTACGGCAATTAGTTCTAAGGTAATTTAATGAATATGATTATTGATCACTATTATTCTTCTACAATTCCATCGTGATGGAATTGGTTAGTGGGAGGAATCGAATCTTATATGATTTCATTCGTTTAATATTGAGTATTACCGAATTAGTTTCAATAATCTTAGGGATATGCTCCAACAACACTAATTCATCATTTTAATTAAAGTTCCATTGGTTTCTATATTTACGTATATGATATGTATAAGTAAAAAATTCGAATCTTGAAAAGTTTGAGATTTGAATCTTTCTTTTGTATAATGATTATTTAATTGAAAGTACTTGCGCCTCAGAGGTACAAATAAAAGTTTATCATTTATTTTATTTAATATAATATTGTATTCTATTTGATAGAATATCTTTTCTATGATCCCGAGTGATATAATTATTTTATTACTTAGTGTGTAACATCTGAAGTTGACTATTGTAGAAAAAGCTTGACTTATTAAGTCAAATGTGAGAGTGATAAACTATAAATTGAACTAAATAATTAACAAGATGATAAGACCTTTAGACATCTTCCATATAAGTCTAATAGAATGTCAGAATCATTTGCGAAGTATTTGATACTTAATGGTTATGTTGTTTTCTTATCGAAGAAAATTATCTTATAATTTATAGTGGGAGCGATATTTTTGATATTGATTCCGGAAGTTAACATTTAAACCATAGATCTAGGATTGTTCATAGCTCACTACGATCAAGTTTTGAACTTGATTGAGCTTTTGTTATGAATCGTTTGTAAAATGCACAAATGGTATGTGCAGCAAAAGCAAAGTGAGCTTATTAAAGGTTTGACCTTTATGCTGTGAATTTGAGAAATGTTATACTCAATAATCTATTGTAGATTCTGATGAAACTTGTCTCTAGTCACATTAATTGAACAAATTAAAGATATATTGGTTGAGGTTGATATTAAACTATGTATTTTAGCTATGAATGCAAAGTGGCGTTCCTGAATGGTTTCTTCGGAGAAGAGATCCATTGTGATTTCTTTGTTTGAAGAGTTCATTCTAGAATGACCCTGGAATTTATACTATGCTAAGATTACAGTTTGATATACTAGCTTATAGAGTCTATTGTAGACTCGGATGAGCTTTCCGGAAATCAGTATTCTCTAATTTTGATATCAGTCGGATTGTCTGGTTTTATCAAAGTATAGAGAATACATATGTGATAGAAGGGTCAGTGGGAGTGTATAAATTTCTTTCTAATGTTGTATACCATAACGACATTATCATTATTAAGGTAATAATGAGATGTTTATCAGATGAAGGGTGTACATAAGTCTTATTTTCTCCATGAAAGCAGTGGAAGTAGTTTCTGTTATATTTGATATAAAGTTTTATATATGATATAAAACTAAGAGACTTGTGAGATACTCTCATTAATCGTGCATTAGATACGATCTAATAAAAGACACAACATGATTATCTGTGTGACAGTTAATGTAATGTTGGATAGTTAGTGTGTCTTTTAGATATAGTATTCAGATTTCGTAAAGGATGATTCCTTAGTCGAAAGAGAAATTGATTAGAATATCCAGTCAATCTTATGCATCATAGGATGATGACATAATGATATTATATTATATGCGATTAAAGATATCAATTTAATTGTAATTATTACGAGCTATATTGATACCCTGTAGACTATATGATGGGTCTTGAAACACATTCTTTGTTATATTTGAGATATTAAGAACGAGTTTCTTATTCATGGAGAATATAATATGCAACCATTAAGGTGAGATTAGTTTTGAGTCTAATTGTGATGTTAGAAGGTCTACATTATAAAGAGTCAGAAAAGATGCAGTGGGAGTGTCATGGATGATTCTACTGTGTGAGTGGAATTAGTTGCAACTTATGAAGTATTGATTTATGAAGTTGCATATTGACCCTATAGATTAGAAATTTTGATATTAGTGTTGTGCTTGTAGTTGTCTGCATAGTATTTTGGATTTGATCCCTAAATACTTGGACAACTCAGCAGCTGTAGCACAATATTGATGTCGCATCTGAGTCATATTGATGTATAACTTAGGTTCTACAAAATATGAATGATGCTGACTAAGGGAAACATTTGTGTTTGTTGGACAAACTCAATATGTTATAGCAGTCATACTTGTTGTTGCCTACCTCTTACCTCTTGAGTGCTAGGTGAGCTCTTGAGGGCCATGCGTATGTGATGCATATTTAGATGTGTATATGATACCGTGGATTGGACTACAGCAAATGGGAGAAATTATTAGGGTTGATGCTCGGAGCGCCAATTCGGATCATATTTATGACCGGTTCATGAATACGAATAATTTATTTTCATAATATTAGATAATAGATGGTAGCACATATTGTCTCTTATATATATATTCGATTTAATTTTATTAGATTGAAACTTAATATGGTTTAGTGATATATATATATTGGACAAAGACCCGATAATTTACTACATAGTGCGGAGTTACAACATAGGTTGTAATTAACATTGGGAAGCGACATTATTAGTTGTATATTCTCAAGTAAAGTTCATGGTCAAGATTTACTGATACGGATCGGTTAGTAAAATCCGCTGAGACCAGTACATGTCGTATATTGAGACTTGGTCCGATAGTTTATCCCAGTGAACCATGAGTCTTTGGAGACTCGTATAGACAAGTAGGTATTTATTCGATAAATATTGAACGACTCATCGAATATTTCTAATAGATGGTACACCAACGTCAATAGGAATCTTCTCGAGTAGCATAGTGGTCCTTAGACTTGAGATATCACGGTGGATATATGAGTTATCCTCCATTTTGATGACAGTCACGTCACCTACCTTTTTTAGGTCAAACCTCCGTCTGTTCTTTGGGTGTGGACTGATGCTCATGATATCTGGTGTGTATCAAGATAGAATCCGTCAGTCATGTATACAGGGCATAGGTATCATGCACGTGTTTACGATCTAGTAAATCCATGGTTGTGGTACACTACAGAAGTGAGTTCCGAGTGTTATTTAGAGATCGTAAATTTGTAAGTCGACTATATTATGCCTTAGGGATTTGATGTTCTCATCTATATCCCTGATATAATATTGATAGCCTATGACAGAAGGATTATACATATGTGATGATCTCGACTTGCATAGTTCAGCGAGATTATCCGTGGTTATCATAATTTACGAGTGGGTAAATTATGGACATGAAATTGGATTTTGTGACGGTTTTACCTGAACTTAGATAGTCCCACAATATGAAGTGTACTCGTTGAACACTTAGACAACGCGTTATGAATAATACCGATTATTCATAATATTTTATCGGATTAAATTAATTAATTTGAATCGTTTAATTGGTAAACGAATTCACATATGCCGGGAAAATTTTGGTCGTTCCAATGTGTATTTATATTTGATACATAATTAGATTATATATATATTTATTAATAAATGATGGCATGACACTTTAAAAGTAAATAAATAATTTGTCTAATTAATGAATAAGACAATTTACTTTTTACTTTACAAGTGTAACATGTTTAAATATTGTCTAATATATATTAATGTAATATATATTTTTTATTAAGCCAAGTGTTGGCTTTATTACCAAGTGTTTTTAATATGATTAAAAAATATTTATTTGACCAAAATGTCCTCCAACTAACACCATTACCAAAAATACAAAAGTGAAATTGTTTTCTTTCTTCTTGGTGGAAGGGGCCACCGAATTTACTCCATTTTAGAGTTTCCAAAGTTCATTTTTGAGAGACAAGAAAGAAAATGATTAAAACCAAGAAAAGCTTAAGGATTTTTGAAGATTTGTGAGGTAATCTTTATTTCCTTTAGTTAGAAAATATGTTTTCTTGTTCTTGGTTTTTCTAGAATTGTTCTAAGGTTTCTTTTAATCTCTAACTTTGGGGCTTTTTGATTTCGATGATGGAATGAGTGGCTTTGAGCATGTGTAGATATACTTTGAACTAAATTAGTGTAACTTGTGTTCAATTTATTGTTGGACAACTTGGTTTCAATTTAAAGTGTAATGACCACTCTTGTTATGCATAGAATTGTTCAAGAGTTCTTCTTTTGTGGTGACCTTAATTGCGTCTTGGATTAATTAGATTAACGCTAAGAAAAATTAGATTTAAGCATGATATATGGTCTGTTTTTCATTAACTGTCCAGACCTGGAAATTTATGAATTTTTTGATGAAAAATGAGTTTTGAATGTGTATTGGGTATTGAGATAATTTCCGAAAATTATTTCGGTGTGAAAATATGCTAAAACGGCGAAAAACGGCGTTACCGGGTGAGTTTCGGGCTTACTTAGTAATGGCTGTCCAAATAATGAATTGATCACTGTTTGGGCAACCCATTAACTGCCCAAATACATTGGGGCTGACCTGGGCAGCCCTGTGTGGTTTCGGTTGGTCGGTTCGACTAAAACGAGTTTTATGCTATTTTGCGGAAGATCGTTTCCGTGAAAGTTTCTTAATATTTTCATTATTAATTATGTCGTTATATGATATCGAATAATATATTTAGGTGAAATATAAATAAATTATAGATATATGATATCAAATAATTTATTCAATAACTTTAAAAATTTTAAAATTACGATTTCGTCCGAACCGCGCTTCCGCCCCTTTTCACCCCAACAGCATTTTGTGCCATTTTGAAGAGATAAGTGGACCGATTGTGTTTTTAAAATGATCATAAATGGACAATCAATAAATGAACAAAATAAACAAGGATATAGTTGGCCTGCAATATATTCGAATTAATTAACAAATAAAATAATAATGTCAGATAGCCGACAATTATGTAATCAAAATCAGAACCATATATATGTTTATTATTTGTTTATTTATGAAAAGGAATATACAAATTCTGTAATTTAATTTCACTTTAAAATTTTGTGTTCGAATTAATGAGTGCGTTTCTGATAAGAATTTGAGACAGTCAAAAATTTTACCTACTCTACTTAAACATGCAAGAGATAATTTAGCGGCGGAATATCCACTTTCCAACGATTCTAAAAAAAAAAATACACAAATTCTTGTTTCAATAGTCAATGACAAATGGACCTCCATTTCCAAAGAACTTTTGCAAGGGATATTGCCTCTCATTTGTTTATCACAACCGGCCTTGCTTACAACGGCATCATACGAAATATTGTGTGTAAGTGATGCAATTTGGTGCCATGTGGACTGAGCTTAGATCAACAAGAGCCGTTGATCAAATATTTGAGTACATCCTTAAATAATTTCCTATTAAGAAAAAGGACACTGTAACCGCCAAAATTTGACATTAGCTAGGTCCCTAAAGTATTGGAAATTGTCACATAAACTCATTTCGTTTGTGTTTTTCATTTATTTATTTATAGATATTGAATATACTGTCAGATTTTTATTTTTTCGAGTTGCATGTGGACCGGGAGATTGGTTTCTCAAAAGAAGTAATAGAGGATTCGCACGTGCGACATTAACATTGGTAGTCTAATCTAAAAGGGAATTTATGCATCTAATAATTAAATGTTCGGAATTTACATGTACATTAGAACAAACTTGTTACCTAAGAGATTAAATGTTAATTTTTATTTGGAATACAGATGTTTATCCAAAAAAAAATAAAAAATTATCATCCGAATCCAACAACACTCATAAGTTTTGAGAATCCATAAAAATAGAGTTATTGATGCAGATTGTACCTAACTAACTAAGAGACTATTTTAATGAATAAGATTGTCTAATTCATATATAATGCACACTCCAAAATCCGCATACACCCACACTCATTAATAGATATGATTATTCAAATTCATATATAAACACTTCTCCGTAATTACACTTGTCTGATGTGAGATTTTGGATGGGATCAACATCAATTATAGAAAGAGTGATGGGTAATACATATCCATTAACATGTCTAAATTCGGAAATTTTCCATCCCTTAGTTGTCATTTTCCCTATTTAATAAGACCCCGGGAGTATTATGATGAAACTGAGAATATACAGCCACAACCCTTAAAATTGGAAAAATATGACCCCATATGAATTATATCCCAAATATAAATAAAAATCAGCAAGCGCATACGCAGTCCCTGAGTTTCAAGTTGACATGGGAGAAGAGACTGCTAATATGAGAGAAAAAATACCCATTGAAGTGATGAAGCCACCACGCTTTGTGCTGGTGCATGGCCTAGGTGGAGGAGCATGGTGCTGGTACAAAATCAGATGCCTCATGGAGAATTCAGGCTACAAAGTTTCATGTATCAATCTCAGAAGTGCTGGAATTGATCTTTCTGATGCAAATTCTATTCATTCTTTTGATGAATATAACAAGCCTCTCATGGACTTCATGTCTTCTTTGCCTGACAACGAACAGGCACCTATTAATTAATTTACTCTTTGATCATCAATTAATATTCATCATTTGTATTTGTTTTGTTAATTTGCTAATGTATTTTTGCAGGTGATATTGGTAGGCCACAGTGCTGGAGGCTTGAGCATAACTCAAGCAACTCACAAATTTGGAAACAAAATCCTGCTGGCTGTTTATTTGGCAGCCACCATGCTGAAACTGGGCTACTGCACTGATCAAGATGTTAAAGATGTAATTAATTATTAATTCAATTTCTTTCAGTTCTAATAAGTTTTTTATTTTTGTTTTTTTTTATGGTATTGATTCTTCTTGTTGGGAATCTGCTGCTGTTGCAGCCGCGGAGAAGAGATGGCAAGCATTGGCATAATTGCCAACTGTCTCCATTAAAATTATTGGTTGTCAGTTCATCCAAATTTGACTGATTTCCATTTATGCAGTGATTAAATAACGAAACTAAATTCTTATTAAGGGAGATGATGCATATTTGTCACTCTATATTAACATCTACCTAATATGAATTCTATTTATTTTGGGCACGTAATAAATTGCATTCAAAGCATTCATATATAATATTGTTGGATAGTTTTTAACTTTCTGATCATATATATATATATATATATATTTGAAATTGCTATAATATTCTACATACATAATAACGATCTAAAATTTATTATTAGACTATATATACACACACACATTTGTAGTAGAATTCATATATTTGCCGTGGAAATCTATTCTCACTTCTCGGGAAAGAAATCTACCTGCCCCTTTAGGGAGAGGTCAAATAGGACTTGAACCTGTGATACTCGAACTCACGCTTTCAACAATTATTGGGGACTTTGTGATCATACCATATGTATAGTCTTGTTTTTTTTTCCCCAAAAGAAATGATATGTTGGCAATTCTTTAACTTCTTGTGAATTGGGTTAAAACTCTTGGTTTTGTTTTGTTTTGTTTTTTTTTTTTGTTTAAAGAACAAAATTCCATAGGAAGTGTTTTTCAATTCAAGTTAAGGGTTCGTAGAGAGTACACAATTAAATCAAATGCATGTTAATTGTGTTAACAGTAAGGCTATGCTTTTCCAGTTTCCATTGCATAGCAACTGTCTTCAATTATTTAAAGGAAATCCATAGCCTTTTTCTTGTCAATCCATGATGAAGAAATTGGTAGTTAGCTGGCCATGCTACAATAATGATGTACTTTTTCACCATACTCATTGCTCAATCTACCCCTCCAATGATTCAGATATGGGCCATGAAAATAATGTAACCTCTTTATCAGATGATCATTGATATGATGTTAATTTTTTGTGTGATGAGTGATTAGTAATATGCAAAGCATTGCTTCCTTAATATCAAGCAGGGGATCCCAGATTTATCGGCATTCGGCCACGTGTACCAATTAGGGTTTGGATTAGGAGCTGATCAACCTCCAACCAGTGCCATTGTGAAGCAAGAATTTCAGCGCAAAATAATATATCAAATGAGTCCTCAAGAGGTAACTTTGCTGCAACATTTGTGGACACCCTTTGCAACATTCACTTTATGCTGTAGCTTTTTCTTTTAGTGCTTTTTTCTCTGTGTGACTCTGTGTGTGTGTGTGAGTACACAATACCCCACTTGCCATCTTGATGATTCTTGAAATATGGAGCAAACTTTTCATTCATTTTATCTGTTTCATGTACATAAGGAAAAGTTGAATACACATCAAATTGAGTCATTGGATATGTTGATGCACTAAAGCCATACAAACTTTGTTTGGCCAGAATAACACACTTGACAACTCAAGAAGAAAATAATTGAAAGATAGACAAACCAAATAGGCACACATTTTTCTTCCAAGTTTGCCTAGGGCTAGTAGGTTTGAGTCCAAAGTTTCAAATTTCAATTTTAACATATCAGGCTATAAACCTTTTTTGAAAAATCTTAACTACTCCCATTTTATTGCACTCTTTTATTAAATTCTTATTACGTATACTAGGCTTAGGAATTTCATTTGACTCGACCCGTCCCGTCGCCCACCCGTAAGCCGGCTCGGTTTAGTCCCATCAAGGGTCCGTCAAACTTTTGCTAATCCTAAAGGCTATATAGGCCAGAGCCAGGACTTTAAGAAAAAATCCTGGCACGATCCATGAATCATGATTTAATTTGATATTAAAAAAACTCCACCTAATTATCTATACATTATAGCCTATATTGTATTTAAGCAAGTATTCAACTTCTGTATGCCATTTGACTATAATGAACTAACTGCGTTATTAAAAAAAAAAAAATAGAATTTATAATACCATATATGATACTAAAAAGCCTACGTATACATTTTGAGCAAACGTTTTTTTACTTACATGCATTGAATAATAATACATGTTGGTTTTGTTTTAGGATTCAACACTAGCAGCCATGCTTCTAAGGCCAGGACCGATCCTAGCATTACAGTCAGCCCGGTTCCCACAAGGGCATGATGATGATGTGGACAGGGTGCCACGTGTTTACATCAAAACCATGCATGATCATGTTGTCAAACCAGAGCAACAAGATTCCATGATTAAGAGGTGGCCGCCGTCTGATGTATATGTTTTGGACTGTGATCACAGTCCATTTTTTTCAGCCCCATTTCTGCTCTTTGGCTTCCTTGTTAAAGCTGCTGCTTCTGTTGGCTGCAACTAGCATGCATTGGCTCAGCAATTAATCTCTTTTTCTTTTTTCTTTTTTAATTGGCAATTGAGTTTAATAAATTATTATATTATTGCTGCATTTGAAGTCTAAACATGATTGAAAGCTTGATTAAGTTCACTACACTCATTTCAACTTTTATATATTATACATATTGATCTGTAGCAAAATTGAATTATTTGGTTTCAAAACTTAGAATCCAAATGGTATTATAGCCTCTCACTAGATTGATTGAAAAATATTTGAATAAACATGATAAATTCCATCCACTAAAAGTATTAACTCTTACCCTTTAATAAATATTCGAATTCATGTTAAATATTCTGCTTTTCTTAATAATTTGATTTTTGATATCCCAATAACATTTTTGAAAATTAATATGTTAAAATTTAAGAATATGAAAATTTATGTTGTTTTAACTCAAGTCCGAAGTCTCGGCATTTCAAAATTTTTTCAAGCCCAATCATACTTTTAAGAAGTCTTATTAATTAAAAGATATCTTCACTTATAATCTCAACCCCAAAATCCTTCCTAAACTATTTGGGGATGTCACATTTAGAGTAAAAAAAAAAAACAACAAACATGGGCTATTTTCAATCCCTAAATTTTGAAAAACAATGAGAGTTTTTCTTATTTATTATTATTTATTTATGAATAATAATTAATTACATAGAGCGTTAATGAACAAACATGTGTGAATGATGCGTGTCCCCTTGCCGGGTCAAGACTAAAATTTTATCATACAGGGTCCTGTTTACTTTTCTCAAATAGCTACAATGTATAATATGGGTCAAAAAAATTAATTAAATGTATGAAAGTTGATCCGAATATTCTGATTATGATACCCGATATACATAGTTGCTATTCCCACTTAGTTCGATTATGAAAAGTTAAAAATAGAAAATGACATATATCAGTGAAAATCAGCACATTAACTGGAAAATACAGTTAAAGAAGACTGAGCAATCACAACACGCCACGTAATCCAAATCCGGAGGCATCTAGAGTAATTTTTTGGTGCTATGGAGGTATGTGCGATGTGGTACCACCAACGAATTAGAATGTGGAAGTTAAAAGACAGACCCTTTTTGGCACTCCTTGCCTCGTTTCGTGTTGCAACCTTCACATGTCAGTTTCTTCTTTAAAACATATGTGGTCTGAATTGTTAATGTTAGGAAACATAATCCATAATATATTTACATGTTTGTCCTCTTAGGATCTAACCATACATGTATTACTAGTCCTAGATTTATTTACATGCTAATTGAAATAAATCTAAGTTAATCACAACACAATTGCATACCTTTCTTCTTGTAGAGACCTCTTAATCAAACTTAATTGATTGCTAAACTCAATAAGCAAATGGTCTTATTTATATGAGGGAAACCAAGTCATTATTAGCTCACATGCATGGATTACTATTAATCATTGATTACTATTTAATCACATGCATTGATTACTATGTAATCACATGTATTTGGATGCATAGTGACTTTCTCTAACCCTTCCAAAAATGTTACTATCATGGGTGTACCATATGTTCCCCATTTAACATTTTACTAATTGTTGTCACTTAACAACTCTTGTTGTTACTTAATTATTTGATTAACAACTCTTGTTGTTTACTTAGTAATGAAATCATTACTAATGTTGTTATTTAACAACACCACATAATTAACTTAATAATTTCCAACATGAAATTATTACTAATTGTTGTTATTTAACAACACCAAATAATTAACAACAATTAATTTCCAACATCTCCCACTCACACATGATGGGATCAACAATTTTTATTATCTCTACAAGAATAATTCATACTTTGCAATTGTGCCTTGCGACAAGCATACTTTGAGAGCTCATTTGCTATACATCTGTTAGGAATATATAGCCGCTCGAAAAATGGATAGAACCATAGTGAATTATGTATGCAGTATCCTCGATCATTTATCACATTAAATCTCTCTCGATCTCTTTTCGAATGTAATATTTATTTTTGTATCACAATCATGTTTGATCACATAGAATAACATAATTGGTCGACCAGTGAATACAAGCTAATGTGATATTACTCATATAATGATCTTTCTCCTTTCTCGAATCTCTCAACTTTGATTCCATTCGCTTTTCCAGAGATGTCCTTTCGGATCGAATCTCTCATGATCCTTCAGTAACATTCCAAGATAGCAATCATCAAATCTAAGTTTTAAGAAGCAGACAAGAGTCTAAAGGGTATAATTTGAGATTGAAATAATCTCAAGGGTCTCACACAATATCAAGACTGAGATCTTTACTTGTATTACCCTCAATTGGCGCAAATGTACACATGGTATGAAAACATGTGCTACGGTATTCTCTCATTTCCCATGGAGCGCATGTCTCATAAAATACCGTACATATTATAGTTCAGACAAACACAATGTCTAACTCATAACTGACATTAAGACAAGTAAGGTGAAACGAACTTATTCACCTTAGGTCATATCATAGAGAATGTGACCTCATAACGACATTACTTAATTTTCAAGCTTGAGCTCTCTAAATTATCACTAAGATAATTAGCTTAAAAATTTGTCTCATCTCACATTAACACAAAGTAATGGAGGCGATTGCCCGTGTGAGAGGGCCAATCATTCACTTGTCTGACATACTTCTCATACTAACAAATAGTATATTTGTTTAAACATGTATCAACATAATAACATGTAATCATTGAACATAAATATCAATGAGTATTAACATTAGTAACATTATTTGGGAAAAATACATATCATAATATGTAAGCACATTAACATCTACGCAATCCCTGAGTTTTTACATGTCTAACAAAGACATCTCTAGGAACAGGCTTGGTCAATGGATCTGCTACCATTTCTTGCGTAGAAATGTACTTCATGTTTACCTCTTCTCGTGCAACTATGTCTTTCACAAAGTTATATTTGGTATCTATATGTTTCGTTTTACAATGGAATTTTGGGTCTTTTGTGTAGGCTATTCGCTGCTTCACTATCACAGTTAACTAATACTGGACCAGAAGCTTCATTTGACATACCCAAATGATCCAAGAACCTTTTCAACCACACAGCCTCTTGTACTGCTGATGAAAAGGTCACAAATTCAGCCTCCATTGTGGATAAGGCTATACAAGATTGTTTCTTACTGCTCAATGAAATGGCACAATTGTTTAGCAAGAAAACAAAACCGGAGGTAGATTTTCTTTCATCTAAATATCCTCCCCAGTCAGCATCAGTATTGCCTCTCAATTACAAATCATTTCCTTGATAACACAATGAGTAATCAGCTGTCCCTCTCAGATACCTAAATATTCTTTTAAGTGCTTTCCAATGTGCTAGTCCTGGATTGGATTGGTATCTACTTACCATTCCAACAGCGAAACATATATCAGGTCTTGTACACAACATTGCGTACATTAAACTTCCAACTGCATTTGCATAAGGAACTTTCTTCATTTGTCCTTTTCCTGTGGAGTTTCAGGACACAATCTACGACTCAAAGCTTCAGTTTTCGTGATAGGAGTATCAATGGGTTTGCAAGCCTGCATTTGGAAACGTTCAAGAATTTTTTATATATGACTCCTGTGAAAGATATAATAAATTCTTTGAACGATTTCTTGAGATCTTAACCCCAAGAATATATGCAGCTTCACCCATATCTTTCATCTCGAAGTTAGATGATAACCATTCTTTAATGTGTGTTTTACAAACTCCTTATCATTTGGCTATAAGTATATCATCCACGTACAAAGATAAGATAATGAACTTATCTTTATCTCTCTTGGTGTACACACAATGATCCTCATCTATCATTGTGAAATCATTCGAAATGATTGTATTGTGGAATCGTATATACCATTGTCGAGACGATTGCTTGAGACCATATATAGACTTTAAAAGTCTACATACTTTCTCCTTTTCATTTTCTTTTATGAAACCTACTGGTTGTTCCATGTAGATTTCTTCATCAAGTTCTCCATTGAAAAAGCAGTCTTTACATCCATTTGATGTAATTCTAGATCCATACTTGCTACTATAGCCAGATCAAGCGAATTGAGGTAAACCTTACAACAGGTGAAAAAGTCTCTTCGTAGTCAATTCCTTCCTGTTGCGTATACCCTTTTGCCACAAGTCGTGCTTTATATCTTTCGATATTGCCATCGGCATTACGCTTTATTTTAAGAATCCATTTGTTCTTAACAGCTTTGCGTCCTTTAGGTAGATCAACCAATTCCCAAACTTGGTTGGACCTCATTGACTCCATTTCATCTTCCATTGCTTTTATCCATTTTTCCTTAGCAGGACACTGAAGAGCCTCTCTTATGTTTCTACGTTCTTCATTATCTTGAGGTAGAATCATAAAGGTTTCTCCTTCGATATCGAAAAACGACGTCGAGGAATGCCTATACGATTACTACGTCGCAATTGGGATTCTAGTGGTGGAACTGATTCCTCACTTTTGATATTATTCCCATTTGGATCGTGCACATTGCTCCCACTTGGATTATGTACATCACTCCCACTCGGATCACGTAAATGAGACTCGTGTGAAACTAATTCATCATTTTGAGATTCATGTGAAACAGATTCATCATGTTTTCTCAAATTTCTCTCATCACTCCCACTTGAATTAGGTAAACCCGAGTGTTCACCAATCATGTGATCCATGTGATTTTGAGTTTCATATAGAGATAAATCTTGACCTATCTCTCCCTGCTTAGGAAAATCATTTTCTAAAAATGTGATATCTCGTGATTCAAATTCTGTCACGCCTTCACTTTCATGTTCACCTATGCAAACATATCCTTTTGATTGTTCAGAATATCTTATAAAGAAACTATTTTTTCCTCTTGGGCCTAACTTTCCATGTTCGTGAGAACGCACATGAACATAAGCCGCACAACCTCAGGTTTTAGAAAGTGAATATCTGGTTTACGACCTGTCCATAACTCATATGGTGTGGTGGACACAGATTTAGACGGCACTCGGTAAGTACATATGTGGCAGTTAATAATGCATCACCCCAATAGGTTATAGGCAAATTTGCTTGTGCCATCATAGACCTAACCATCTCAAGAAGAGTTCTATTTCTTCTTTCCGCAACACCATTTTTTTGAGGAGTAGCAGAAGTAGTCAACTGATGACTAATTCCTTTTTCATCACATAATTCTCTGAACTGATCAGATAAGTACTCACGACCACGGTCAGTGCGTAGTGCTTTAATTTTCTTGTCTAATTGATTTTCTGTTAAATTCATAAATTTCTTGAAACATTCTAATGCTTCGGATTTATGAGCAATCAAATAGAATAACCAAAGCGTGTAAAATCATCTATAAATGTGATGAAATAAGATGCTCCATGCCTTACCCTGACATTTATTGGACCACAGATATCTTAATGAATTAATTGTAATGAAAATTCTGCTCTAGTCCCTTTTCCAAATGGTTTTCTCGCAGTTTTTCCTGCCAAGCAATATTCACAGGTTGACAATTCCGCCTTCTCAATATTTCTCAGAAAGCCTTCTTTGGCTAATCTGTTCATTCTTTGCTGGACAATGTGGCCAAGTCTAGCATGCCACATAATTACATCACTATCATCACTGACAGATGAAGTAACAAACGAAAAACCGAAATTATGATTAAAACATTCAACATTTAATACAATAAAACCATCCAGAAAATAACCAGAATCATAGTGTATTGTACCTAAGTAAAAATCAACACCAAATTTATGGAAGTTCAAATTGAAACCTAAATTAACCAAAACCAACACAGAGACTAAATTTCGACGAATTTGTGGAGCAAACAATACATCATGTAGTAGTAAAGTTTTTCCACCATGCATGACTAACTTGCATATTCCTATGCCTTTGACTTCAACCCGTGAGTTGTTGCCAACATATATCCACTTCACCCCAGGTGAAATTCGTCGAAATTCCACGAAGGCATCTCTATCATTCGCTACATCGTCTGTGGCTCCTGAGTCTACTGTCCACAAAGGATTAGATTCAGTTAGAAAGATTGAACTTGAAACACATATTTCATTTAAATATGCACGAAAGGTATTCACATTTTTAGGCTCAGTGCAGTCACGAGCAAAATGACCTTTCTTACCACAGTTAAAACATTTAACCTTTGCCATGTTTTTCTTTTTGGTAGGACGTTTTCCTTTCCCATGTTGATTGGTTTTCTGTTTCTTTTCTGGCTTGGAAGAATTTTGTTCTTTTCCGAACTGGAACCCACCACCATGAAATTTTCTTTTCTTTTTGAAACCCCCAGGTTTGCTAGTTTCTGTCATATACACTTCAGTATTTGACTTAGCAGCCGCGAGTCAGTCGCTTTCAAATTCAAGGTGACGTTTAGCATCATCAAAGGTTTTGATGCTTTCATTGTGGGTCAAATGCATCTTCATATGCTCCCAGCTATTTGGAAGAGAACGAATGACCGCTTGGACTTTCTGTTCATCTGTAAGAACATGTCAAGCATCTGCCAGTTCAGTAATCATGTTTGACATTTGCCTCAAGTGTTTTGACATAGTGAACTCAGGACGTTTCTTGTATGTGTCAAACTTGATTGTCAGTGACCTGAGTTTGGTTATTGAGGTACTACCAAACTTTTCAGCTAGTGTGGACCACATGTCCTTAGCCATGTCATATTTCCTGAACTATTTCATTAGGTCATTATCCATACTGCTCAGCAACGTAATGCAGGCAATGGAATTCTTTTTCTTCCAGGCCTCATAAGCCTCTCGGTCTCGCCTGTGTTGGGCCGTAGTGCTCTGTTCAGGTTCATCCATGCTCATTTTCAAAGTTTCAAGAACCTCTTGTTCTTCTAGCACATATTGGATTTTCATGCTCCAAATTTCATAATTATCGCCATTCAATTTCTCACCCTTGTTGAGTTCAGCAATAATGTTCTTTGTTACGGAAGCCATTAAAAAAACAAATTTTCTACAGACATTCATGCACAAATGTTAATACTTTTGACTTATTTTATCATGAAATAAATTATGTTTAATAAGATTTTTCAATGGGGTTAGAGTCAAAAAGGCCACTATGTGTCCAATCATCATCCAATTACCCAATGTAAAAATATTATCAACATAATCAATCATGTAAAATCATTTTCTAAAAATTACATAAATTCTTAGAACA
The DNA here is from genome assembly GCA_019454045.1 of Zanthoxylum bungeanum. Taxonomy (NCBI): domain Eukaryota; kingdom Viridiplantae; phylum Streptophyta; class Magnoliopsida; order Sapindales; family Rutaceae; genus Zanthoxylum; species Zanthoxylum bungeanum. The sequence goes on from SKCR01025416.1 coordinate 145,631, forward strand.
TCTAAATCATGCGACTATTGTACATGACAATCATTGATTTAATTACATAAATTAAATTCAACATGAAACATTCATATATATAAATACAATATTTACATGCCGTAAAATACACACACAGAAACAACATGAAAGAAATTAATATTAACGACAATAAGTTTCCCAGTTGTAGAGTCCCAACTCATATATGTTTTTGGATACGAATCCTCAAACTCTTTAGGTAACTCGTAATTGATCTTAGACAGCCATGGAAAACCTATAGCAAATTTAGGATCCTTACAACGTTTCAGGGACATCGAAGGAAAAATAGTATTATTTGCTTTATGTATGCCGTAATACTGAACCGTTAACCTCTCAATGGCTTTATTATAAGGACATGTTTTTCCTCATGTTTTACTAATATCCAAATACGAGTAAATTGTTTTTGCCATATCTTGGGGAGAGTGTTCTCAGTAATCTGAACATATTCGGCTGTCCTATCCAATTACCTGCCCATATAGACTCCTGTAACATGTTATTGAAAGTGATGATATGCGAAATCATATCATCGCTTTCACTCATTCGATATTTATCCATTTCCATCAACATGTCTAATATCATCTCCTGGTCTGTGGGTGTCGTAATCACTTTTGCAATTCTTCGAATAATCGCCATGATTTTTCTGCAACAAATACAAGGAAAAATCAATACAATGAAACACAAAGTTACATTGACTAAAATAAACATCACAAAGATATTCATTTTCATAAACAAAAAATTTATATGATAAAACAAATTTATCGTGGTCGATTAAAACATTTTGCACAAAGGATTAGACTTTTAACCATGACGGATCGGAATTACCGAAGCAAACCGATCAGACATGACCAATACGGGCCTCACAGAGTTTCACACGCCATCCACGCGCTACAGGAATGGCTCACGCGCTGGCCACGGGCTCCCACTCGCCCTCACGCGCTCTCACGCGCCGACAGCCTCGGCCAAGTTACACGCGCAGACGACATGTTGTCTGCGAGTTCTGTGGCTGTATGACATGTCGGTTGTCATTTACAGGTGTAACCGACTTGTTGGTTTTGTGATTCACGGACGACATATCGTCCCTTTGAGCTATAAGCGTACGACTTGTCGTACACAAATCGGACGACTTGTCGTCTGATTTTATAAATACCGGATGACATGTAGTACATCTATTATGGGAGTGTTTTTCTAGGTAAAAACAGATTTAACTAGCCAACTTCTAGGGTCCATATCTTTCTCAATTTTAATTCAAATTAAGCAAATGATATACCAAATTGAAGATCTCATGACTTAGTTTTCAAAACATATTTGAACATGTGATTATAAATTTTATACAGAGAGTTATTACGGCCCAAAGTTGGAAGAAAATCATTTTTGAAAAACAAAAACCAGAAATATTTTCAACATTTTTCATGCATGTTCATGCAATTTTTGTGTAATCCAACTAGAATACATGTATTTAAGCTCTGATACCAATGTTAGGAAACATAATCCCTAATATATTTACATGTTTGTCCTCTTAGGATATAACCATACATGTATTACTAGTCCTAGATTTATTTACATGCTAATTGAAATAAATCTAAGTTAATCACAACACAATTGCATACCTTTCTTCTTGTAGAGACCTCTTAATCAAACTTAATTGATTGCTTAACTCAATAAGCAAATGGTCTTATTTATAGGAGGGAAACCAAGTCACTATTAGCTCACATGCATGGATTACTATTAATCCTTGATTACTATTTAATCACATGTATTGATTACTATGTAATCACATATATTTGGATGCATAGTGACTTTCTCTAACCCTTCCAAAAATGTTACCATCATGGGTGTACCATATATTCCCCATTTAACATTTTACTAATTGTTGTCACTTAACAACTCTTGTTGTTACTTAATTATTTGATTAATAACTCTTGTTGTTTACTTAGTAATGAAATCATTACTAATTGTTGTTATTTAACAACACCACATAATTAACTTAATAATTTCCAACATGAAATTATTACTAATTGTTGTTATTTAACAACACCAAATAATTAACAACAATTAATTCCAACAGTTAAGGTTAAGCTTCTGTCTTCATTTTTGTTGCCTATTAGTATTTACGGTTTCCTTCTTGCATTTCGAAGCTTGAGCCTGCGTGTTTTTAATTTACAGATCTAATTCTCCACACGCTGATTTAATAGATTCAATTTATCATCTTTTTGTATACTTCTTTTAAAGATCGAATTTTTAGCAGCTTAGGCCAATTAAGGATTCAAATTATGAATACGAGTTTATTCAGAGGTGGCCTTGAGTTACCTTGGATCCTTATACAAATTCTTAAAATGGATCCTGTGGATAAATAATAAAAAATAAACAAACCATATTATACACTAAAAATTGAAATTTCTCTGAATTTGAGGCCCTTAATTTTGAGTTAAATTTGGGGACCAACTAACCAATTGTGTCGATTCTCCTCGGGGCTACCTCTGAGTTTATTGAGTGCTATGCTTGATTTATAGATATATACATATGGATGGGACTGATGGTTATATTGTTGTGGCAGCTCAATTACGTGATCTTCATGAGTTCAAGAAGCACTGCTGCATTCACTGTTTCCTGCAAATCCGGAAACAAGAATGATTTCTTTTCTGGATTTTGGTTTGCTTGCTCCCGACTTTCCTATGAACTTTGATTGCATATGTCAACTACTTGTTGTTTAAGCCTATTGTCAGGTGTCCTTCATCGTCTATTTGCGAGTTGCGACTTGGAGACTTTTCGAGAGATCTGTCTATAGCAGTGAAGTTTTTCTGCTTAGTTATCTGTTTTGGAATTTACAAAAAGTTTAGTTAATCAACATGGTTTCTTCTCAATTGTCATGCTTGAATGGGGATTGTGCGGGGAAGCCTTTCTCTTGATTCAATTGCTTCTTGCAAATGGACCACCTGATATTCTGCCCTCTGATTATGTTGAATTTGATTTCCTGCTCCTGTTCAAGCATCTATAGAAGTTGGCGGTGAGATCTCGAATGTGAATGAATTAGTGTATGATGAGCCAGCAGTCATTGAAGCTTAGCAAGCTCACCTTTCATGAGACAGGAGTCTTTGGGACTTGTGGAGGGAGTTGGTGAAGAGACGCAGAAAGAACTTAGCAACCCTTTTGTTGTTGATGCTGATCTGGAGAAACCTACTGGCCACAGATAATATTCCTTCGGAAACCCAGTGTGTAGGACTTAAAGATTTTGAAGTTTTGAAGGTTGTTGGCCAAGGTGTGTGTTAGAGGTATTTTCAAGCACCAAGACATTTGAATAGTGCGACAAGAGTGGAAAGGGTAACTCCCTTTTTGATTTAGATCCTTAATGCCGATTCGACCATTAGGATGGTGCAGACCGTATAACTTAACATGTTCCGACAGAGGAGGCCGAGCATTTGGTAACAATGGTCGACCACTTCAGCACGACTAATCGGATACCATCAGATCGGCAACAGTTCCTCTCATATTAGAGATCGTCGGGGCCGGCCTCGTGAAGACCGAGCAGATAACAAGATATTTTCCACCGCCTCATCCTTATTGGATAAGGTGATGAGACGCTATCCTTACAGGATAAGATGATGGGACATGGTGATGATGTGAACAAGATATTTTCGGCCAAATGACCTTGGGGGGAGGGATCCTATTAATAAATTCACATGGGAAGTGTCCACTAGTGGGGGCATGTAACCGCCTCTTTTTAGTATAAATAGGAGAGAGGAATATATTTGTGGAGAGAGGATTTGGTTAGAAAAAGCTAGAAGAGTCGATTAACTATTTACAAAAGAGATCACAAAGGAAGAAGTTGAATAACTCTGTAAACCCAAAAAGACACGGTTTTCACACTGACCGACCACAAAACAAGTCAACCGAGCATATTTTCAGTAATAAAACACACATCCGTTTTGTGCCCGTGGATGTAGGTCGGATTCGATCCGCCGAACCACGTTAACCCTCTGTGTCAATCTGAGTGTTTTACCTATTTCTGTCAAAGTTTGCTTTTGGTTTCCCATAACCAAACAAATTCACTGCTGAAGGAAGGTTAATCCCGGGAACAATATTCCATTATTGTCCCTGAGACGAAAACCAGCCATCAACAGTTGGCGCCGTCTGTGGGGAATTCGGCAAAAAAACAATCTATGTAATAGGACGATGGCAGAAGGTGGAAACCACGGGTTGTCAGAAGGTTCAGCAACAGAATGGATGGAGACAATGGAAAAAATGGAGGAAAGCCTGAGGAAAGATAGGGAGGAAAATCAAATTCTTTTGAAATCCATGATGGACAAACTGGAAAAAATTGAGAAGACGAATAATGAAAGACTTGAAGCTGGAACTAGCCGGAGAAGAAGCGAAATAGCGGAAGGAAAGAGAGCTATAGATGTGACTGAAGACGATGGACCCATGAGGAAGGCCCCCGGCGGGATGAGGTCTCTGGTGATAGAAAGGGATTTGCAAACGGAGGATACATGGGAAGAAGAAGAGGAGAGGCAATCGCCAAATTCCTCCTATAATAGTCCACACGACATCAGAAGGGAAGATATGTGGCGTGGCGGAGTTGAACGGGAAATTTCTAGTCACGGTATACGTCGTCCTCAGAATAACAGGCGCGAGGAAGGCCGCGGGGGGCAACATGATAACGTTGATGACAACATGAAAGCTTGGTTAAGGAAAGAAATGACCAAGTGTGAAGAGAGTTTCAAAGCTGACGCATGAGATGCTCGGGATGATGAGGTCGAATCTCCCTTTACAGAGGAGATAAGGTCAGTAAAATTTCCGAGACGATTCACCATGCCAACCATGACACTCTATGAAGGCCATACTGATCCAAAATCGCATGTTGAGGGTTTCATTTTGCTGATGGAGGTCTAAGGAATGGTGGGGGATGCTATTTTCAAAGTATTCCCATTAACCTTGGGCGGGCCGACAGTCCTATGGTTCAGAAGTTTGACCCTAAGGAGCATCAGCAGCTTCTCACAGCTTAAAAAGTCATTTGTTCTACACTTCAAAGGGGCATGTGTCCCAAAGAAGACGGTTGGGGAGTTGCGACTTGTAAAACAAGGGGATGATGAACCCTTGGAAATCTTTATCAAATGATATCACAACCTGGTGCTCGAGGTTGGAGGATATGATTCGATGGAGGCCTTGGAGAGTTTGAAAGGGGCATTGAAGGTCGGGAGACTATGGACCCATCTAAGAATCCAAGACACACCGAATTACGCCACTGCATTGGAGATAGCGCAGAGGTTCGCTTTGCTGGAAGAAGAGGAGAAAATATTCAGAAGAGGTGCAACAATAAAAGAAAGGACAGTAAGGGCAGAAGATCCTCGGAGGCAGGATATGGAGATCAGAAAACCACCCCCGAGACAGAGGGAGTTCAAGCCGATGCCTCCGAACAATCAAGAAAGGAGAATTCCGGCTCAAGTGAACCAGGTCTCCCGGGAAGAGGCGTATGTCCCTTTGAACAAACCATTGAGGAAAATTGTCACGGAGATTCAGGGCAGGGGCCTCTTGGCGGAAATTGACTTCAGGAGGTATCCGCCGGATAGGAGGAATAATGGAGCCTACTGTATGCACCATAATTTAAGGGGGCATACGACGGATGGATGCAAAGACCTGAAAGAAAAAATGGAAGACCTAGCGCGCAATGGTTACCTGAATAAATACATCGACTATGAAGTTATAGCGGCTAGGCAAAGGTCAGACAACAAGTAAGTGAATACCATTGCCGGGGGAAGAACGCTGGCCGAAAATTCTAATAGGGCGAGGAAGAATTACAATCGTACCAGGAGGCCAGAGGTTTTGGCAATTGAACAGACACCAGAAGCTCAAGGTGGCCGGTCAGTGCCAATAATCTTCACAAATGAAGTTGCTCGGGGGGTGAATTTCCCCCATGATGATGCTTTGGTAATTAAGGCAGTTATCGGCGGTTCCGAAGTGGATAGGATCTTAGTAGATCCCGGAAGCGCGGTGGATGTGATTTCCAAAGAAGCCTTGGATGGTCTCGAAGTGGAGTATGCAACCCTAACTGATGATGAGACTCCCCTATATGGCTTCGGGGGTTCAACAGTAGTTCCGTTGGGAAGAATACAGTTGGCAATGACGGTTGGAACCCTTTCTCGAACCCGGACGATTATGACAGATTTTACAGTAGTAGACTGCATGAGCAGTTACCAGGTTATCGTTGGTCAGCCATTTATGATGAAGTTAAAAGCTGCAATATCTTGCTACTACTTGAAATTGAAGTTTCCTATTCGAGATGGGATTGAAATCATGTACGGTAGTCAGAACTCCGCACGGAGTTGTTTCGCCACCTTCTCAAGGGAGACTCTTTGTATTGAAATTGGTGGCCAGAAGAGAAATGGAGATAAAGACGGGGAAAAAATGAGTAAAATACCGGGTCATCGGCCAAAAAAGGTTGCTCGGCTAGGGGCGATTGAAGAATTAGAGTCAGTAGAACTATTCGGGTCGGGCAAAAATGTGAAGATAGGGGCAGACTTGGATGAAGCCCTGAAACAAGACTTATTGAAGTTCTTGAAATAATATCCAGATGTGTTTGCCTGGGGGCACAATGATATGCCCGACATAGACCCAAAATTTATTAATCATCGTCTGGCGGTGGATCCGGCTCACAAGCCGGTCAAACAGAAAAGAAGGATCTTTAACCAGGAGCGGTGCGAGACGATAGCCACCGAGGTGGAAAAATTATTAAAAGCTGGATTTATCAGAGAGGTGAGGTACCAAGACTGGGTGTCAAAGGTGGTCTTAGTAAGAAAGCCCACCGGGAAGTGGAGGATGTGTGTAGATTTTACCGACCTCAACAAAGCTTGCCCAAAAGACAGCTTCCCCCTACCCAAGGTAGACCAATTGGTAGATTCAACGGCCTGCCACGGTCTGCTCAGCTTTATGGACGCATTCTCGGGGTACAACCAAGTCAAGATGCATCCTGGGGACGAGGAAAAGACAACTTTCATCACCGACCAAAGGCTATATTGTTACAGAGTAATGCCTTTCGGTTTAAAAAATACTGGTGCGACATTTCAGAGACTGGTAAACAAGATCTTCAAGCCACTCATTGGTACATCCATGCTGGTGTACGTCGATGATATGATAACTATGTCCATGGACCCATCCTATCATGTAACTGATCTAGAGAAGACCTTTGAGTTATTACGGAAACATGAACCTGAGATTGAATCTGGAGAAGTGTGCTTTCGGGGTGGCCTCCAGAAATTTTTTGGGTTATATGGTGAGCTCCAGAGGCATAGAAGCAAATCCTCGGAAGATTCGGGCTATTCTGGATCTGAAGTCTCATGGGACGGTCAAAGAAGTACAAAGCCTAACCGGTCGAGTGGCCGCACTGAATCGTTTTATTTCGCGAGCAACCGACAAATGTCACCATTTCTTCAAGGTTATCAAGATGGCTAAAAGAGAGATCAACTGGACAACAGAATGTGAGGAGGCCTTCCAGCAGTTAAAGCAATACTTGACACAGCCCCCACTTTTAGCAAAGCCAATCCTAGGTGAGACCTTATTCATGTATTTACCTGTTTCTGAGCATGCTGTAAGTTCGGTATTAGTACAAGAGGCTGATAAAGTTCACATGCCAGTATATTATATTAGTAAAGCTCTGTTAGATGTTGAAACTAGATATTCAACGCATGAGCTTGTCGCTTTGTCATTAGTTACTGTGGTCCAGAAATTACGACCTTATTTCCAGGCCCATCCTATTGGGGTTTACACCAGTTGTCAATTAAGGCAGATCTTTTAAAAACCAGAGGTCTCGGGTAGGTTAGTAAAATGGTCGGTAGAGTTAAGTGAACACGACATTTCCTACCTACCAAGGGCGACAATAAAGGGTCAGGCTTTGGCGGACTTTGTGGTAGAATTTACGACACCCCGGGTTTTAGCAATTATGGAAGGTGGATGAGAGTTGTCGGTAGATGGCTCCGTCAACTCACAAGGTGGTGGAGCTGGGATTGTGTTGAAAAGAGTTGAAGGAGATGAGACAATGTACGCCTTAAGATTCACCTTCGAGGTCACTAACAACGAGGCAGAATATGAGGCAATTTTGGCCGGCTTAAGGTTATGCACGACAATGGGTGTTCGTTATGTAATTGTGAAGAGTGACTCCCAGTTGGCCATCCAACAACTAAATGGAGAATTCCACGCCAGAGAATCAAATATTATAGCCTACCTCACAACGGTAAAAAATTTGGTCGGAAGAATGAGGAATGTAGAATTCGAGTAGATCGGTCGGGAGAATAACCATCAAGCGGATTCTCTAGCACGGCTCGCTTCATCAATCAGATCGGAAAAGCCCAGAACAATTCCTCTGATTTATCTCCAAATAAAAAGTGTGGGAGAGCCCGAGGTAATAGAGCTTGATGTGGAGAGCGGGTCTCATTGGATGCAGCCGATCAGAAAGTATTTGGAAACAATGGAGATACCGGAGGAAAAGAAGGAGGCCAGAAAATTGAAGTATAAAAGCAGCATGTTTTCTTTGGTTGAAGGAGTACTGTACCGAAGGGGTTATACGGTGCCACTTTTGAGATGTCTAGTAGAGGAGGAAGCCGATTATATGCTCCGAGAGATTCATGCGGGGATTTGTGGGAGCCATGCTGAGGGATAATCAATCGCCTTTAAAGCTCTAAGGCAAGGTTTTTACTAGCCAACTATGCATCAGGACGGGATGAGAATAGCCCAGAAGTGCGACATATGTCAAAAGAATGCCAATATCCACCACCTTCCGGCAGAACAATTGAGTACACTATCAAGCCTGTGGCTGTTCTCTCAGTGGGGCTTGGATATTATTGGGCCAATGCCGAAATGGCGAGGAAAAGCAAAGTACGCTACGGTGGCCATAGATTATTTCACCAAGTGGGTAGAAGCCGAGCCTTTGTCCGTAATCACAGAGAAGAAAGCAACTGAATTTGTAAAGAATAATATTATCTGTCGGTTCGGGATTCCCCGGGCCACCATCACAGATAATGGGAAGCAATTCGACAGCAAAGGCTTTAGGAAGCTCTGTAAGGATCTCCAGATTGCCTTAAGGTTTGCTTCACCTGCCCATCCCAAGTCCAACAGACAGGTCGAGGCTGCCAACAAAACTATCAATGCGAATCTTAAGGCTCGGCTTGGAGTTTGCAAAGGGTTATGGGATGAAGAGTTACCGGAGGTACTATCGGCACATCAGACAACCTGTAAAGACTCCACGAGAGAAATCCCGTTTTCTTTATCCTATGGGTTTGAGGCGATCATTCCGGTAGAAATTAGGATGACTACCCACAAGGTTCATCATTTTGAAGACGAGCAAAATGAGAAGCTCATCAGAAATCATCTCGACCTGATCGAAGAAAAACGGGAGAGGTCGGCTATGAGGACTGCGATCTATCAACAAAGAATGGCCCGATTCTACAACAAGAAAGTTCGGACCCGGTCTTTCCTTCCAGGCAACCTAGTTTTGAGAAGGGTAACTCTGAATACCTGAAGGCCAGAGGAAGGTTCGTTGGGTGCCAAGTGGGAAGGGCTGTATAGAGTTGTGGAAATTGTGAGGCCGGGTGCCTATCTTTTGGAACAGCTGGACGACACCCGACTAAAAAAGCCTTGGAACGTTGAAATGCTGAGGATGTATTTTCAATAAGTTTTTTTTTTCTCGGGCAGAAAGTCCGATGATCAACACAATCAAGGTTAAAAAACTTAGTAATAGAGCCTCTCTTAAAATGTCCCGCAAAGAGTTGTAAGAAAGGCAATATGTCCTACGAATATGAATAAAACTTTCACTCTTAAATTAAGAATCTTGTCTACTTTTTGCATGTTTTTTAATTAAATGTGAAAGTTATGTTCGATATTCTGAGGACATGCTCAATACGAGGAACGATTTGAGGTCAGAAAGGGCACCAAACCCATGGCACGCCAAACACTGGTGTCATTATCAAACCCCCGGGTGGAAGCGCGCCGGTCTGGTTATTTTCATTTTAGGCAGGTCTGGATCGCTTGAAGGGATGAAGTGCATGAGGGAGCGCGTGAACCCCTCGTGGCAGTATCAGACTCATAAGGCCGGAGCGTAACTACCCCATGACTTGCATTTTTTAGGGACATCTCGGAATAGCAACCGCGGGGTGGGAGTGCCCCCGTGAATCAATTTGGCCAACTGAGTCAGCAGTATCATCTAGGGATGGCGATTGCGGGGAGGGAATTCCCCCGCAAAGGAATCTGCCTAATCAATTTAGGGAAAGCGACCTCGGGGAGCGTGTTCCCGTTGGTTTAGCTTGACCGTTTGGATCGAAGAGCAGCATAGCACAGGGAGGACTTTGCCCTCGTAGCGTTTGCAGGCTCCAGATCCGGTCAAGCATAATGAGTTTTTTTTTGCCCTTAGGGTCTCAGCCGCTCACCGATCCATATCTCGGCTCGCCGGGACGCCGAATTGTAAGATTCAGAATTACATTTTGGAGTCCTCGGACATGATGCTGTCTTGAGGCATCCGCGTTGTTATTTGCACTTGTGAAATTTTTTCATTTGGGGTATGTGCTAAGTCACCCCCACCTTTTACCAATTTCGTTCTAAATCTTTGTTTTTTTTTTCGCTGGTCTGGCAAGGGGACGTCCGCGCCAGAGTTAACTGAGCCTCGAAGGTTGATTTACTTCCCTTTTGTGTAAGTCTTGATTAATATTCGGCTCGGGGCTAGATTCGTTCTGCCGAGGCTTCATCGTTTATTCGGCTCGGGGCTGGATTCGTTCCGCCGAGGCTTCATGGTTTATTCGGCTCGGGGCTGGATTCGTTCCGCCGAGGCTTCATGGTTTATTTGGATCGGGGCTGAATTCATTCCGCCGAGGCCTCTGTGTGCCATCAGCTCGGGGCTGGATTCGTTCCGCCGAGGCTTCATGGTTTATTCGGCTCGGGGCTGGATTCGTTCCGCCGAGGCTTCATGTATTATTCGGCTCGGGGATGAATTCATTCCGCCGAGGCCTCTGTGTGCCATCGGCTCGGGGCTGGATTCGTTCTGTCGAGGCTTCATGATTTATTCGGCTCGGGGCTGGATTCGTTCCACCGAGGCTTCATGGTTTATTCGGCTTGGAGCTGGATTCGTTCCGCCGAGGCTTCATGGTTTATTTGGCTCGGGGCTGGATTCGTTCCGCCGAGGCTTCATGGTTTATTCGGTTCAGGGCTGGATTCGTTCCGCCGAGGCTTCATGGTTTATTCGGCTCAGGGCTGGATTCGTTTCGCCGAGGCTTCATGGTTTATTCAGCCCGGGGTCGAGTTGCGTCCCACCGAGTCAATCTTTTGGTATGAGGACGTAATATTCCCCCAGAACTAAGTTTTCCTCTCAGCTCGGGGTCGGGTTACGTCCCACCGAGTCAATCTTTTGGTCTGGGGATGTAATATTCCCCCAGGACCAAGTATTCTCTCTTAGCTTGGGGTCAGATTATGTCCCACCAAGTCCGCCTCCTTGGTCGGCCAGACCTCGATTGGAAATTTGCTAGAATGCAACCAGAGCCGATTTTGGAAAGCCGGAAGCACAGTAAAACATGCATTTACAAAAAGAAAATGGAATTGTAAAGAGTTATTACAAAAGGCATTTTTGTTCAAAAGGTTTACATAGGGCCCTATACGGTTTACTGTGGGAACACAGGAAACTGGGCGACGCATGCTGTCCCGGGCTCGCGGCCCGATTGGGAGTACGGAGTAGCCACGGGGGACTAAACCGGAGGATAATGGAGTCGCCACCCGGTGTAAACCGGGAAAATGAGATTTAAGGCCGCACTCACCCCTCGCAAGGGAAGACCTCAAACCGTTGGGTTCGGAATGGTCCATTACTTATGCCACTTGTAATGAAAGGATTTATATAATAATTTAATCAAGCTTAAGTAACACTTATTTCTAAGAATATCATGCTTCTACATTCACATACATACATCAACAAGTTCATCTAAATTTATATGTAACACATATTCGAATTTGCATACAGCCTATTTGCATGTAATCTATGTTTCAATTTACATACATAAGGATTATCATACGACAAGCATACAAGTTAATGAACGCATTGGTGGGCACAGAAGCGCAATCAAATAACATTCTTACTAGCATGCATATTAAGAAAAGATATTTAAGCGCATAACAGAGATAGACAACTAGAGAGGTAATACAAATGCATAACGTAAAAAAAGGGGTAACTATATGCTAAGATGGTCATGTCGTAATGTGATGCAAGAGGATCTGTTTACCGTGTGCGTTCGTGCAGCGTTTGTAGACGCGTTCGAACGATAAACAGAAGGTTCTCGTTCGAGTAGCGTTCGTAAACGCGTTCGAACGGAAATGAAACAGAATTCTCACGTTCGTATGGTGTTTGTGAACGCGTTCGAACGTAAATGAAACAGAATACTCACGTTCGTGTGGCATTTGTGAACGCGTTCGAACAGAAATAAGACCTGATGCATGATAAGACAAAATACATGCGCGTTCGAGTTGCGTTCGTAGACGCATTCGAACGGGAACAGACCTGATGCATGAAATAGGACGCAATACATAAATGACAAATAGTACAATGCGAGGCGCCGCGAAGCATCGTGGTAAAGGATTTTAACCTCTTCAATTAGAGGACCTCTCATCGCACTTACTAAGCCCATGCGCTTGACCGCATCATGCATACAAACATAAAGACAATCATATCAAACTAAGTATGCCCGATTGAACGTATCTTGCATTCAACCGGACACACATCAACCGGCGCGGCAAAGCATCATGGTAAAGGATTTTAACCTCTTCAATTAGAGGACCTCTCATCGCACTTACTAAGCCCATGCGCTCGACCGCATCATGCATACAAACATAAAGACAATCATATCAAACTAAGTATGCCCGATTGAACGTATCTTGCATTCAACCGGACACACATCAACCGGCGCGGCAAAGCATCGTGGTAAATGGCTTTAACCCCTCCCCACAGGGGATCTTTCATTCCACTTACTAAGCCCATGCGCTCGATTGAATCATGCATGAATAAGCAACATACAGAATTCAAGTGACGAGAAATAAATAAATCAAAGCAACACAAAACAAGAGAAGGTGCCGTTTACTCAAGTGGTACGTGGAGTTGTATCCCAAGTACAGACCGCACTACCGTCCATTCGGATTCGGCTACGGAATTTACGTCTGGGTTTCCATCCTATATACCACGAGAGGCGACACTCTTTTATTCATCCAATACCCATAACATGCATCCACAAACGACTCTCATGCAAATAGAATTTGATAAAAAAACGAATATAAACTAATGAGAAAAGTACCCTCAGGTCTAACCTTTTAAATCACCTCTCGGATGTACGGTACACGATCGTCGGAAGGGTGGATGCTCCGCAACTCTTCTGGTTCACTGGTTCACTGCTCTCGTTCGTTGTCTTACTGTTTTGAGTCGTCGTTCTTCATCTTTTGTTGCTGCTTTTGATTCCAATTTGCTGCCGTTGCTACTGTTTTACTGCTATATTTTAGTTACTGTTTTTGGGATGTTTTGGCTATTGTTTTGGGTGTGATTTTCGGTGATGTTATGGTGTGGTTCGGGGCCTGTTTTGATGAGGTAAAGGGGCTGTTCGGGATGTATTTTGGTCAAGGCAATGAGGATTCTTTAGTTTGTGATCTTAGGTTATTGAGAGTGAGGGATAGTTGTGTCCATAAGCTTGGGTGTTTCTTGCGTGAATGAGCTAGGGAAAAGGGTTGGAAATTCTTTGCTTCTTTTTCTGTAATGGGTGTGCCCTAGGGGGGAAATTCCTTGGAGAGGTGTTGTTTATATAGAGAATGGCTAGGGCTTCACCTTGTCTCACAATGAAGGGATTTGACATTAAAGGGAGGATTTGATTTGGTGTTGGACAAGGAAAGCAAGAGATTTGATTTGGTTTAGATTAGGAAGGTTGAATATTTGATTGGCTTGGTTTAGGAATACAATATTTTAAGTTAGGAATGATATATATTTGATTGGGAATATAATTGGTTGATTGATTTTAATTAGGCATGACATCTTTTTTAATTTGGTATGTGATTTTTAGATTTGTTTTGATTTCACCATGTGTTAAATATGTGTTTTAAGTGGGCTTGGCGTGTGGGCCAAGGTTTGGGAGAATTGGACTTAATGTGAGGCTAGCAGCAAAACCAGAATTACCGACACCGTTCGAACGCTTCATCGAACGTGGCACGAACGCCAGCAATCTGCCTGAGGTTCGAACGAAGTAACGAACGCATCACTAACGAAGACATTGAACTTGTGGAGTGAACTTGATGACGTACTTATTCCGAATTTCCCCTTCCGACCTCCGTTTCCCGCAATATCCTTAGCTAAAAAGGTAGTGCCTCCAACTGAGACTCATCATCGGGTTTCACATGTGAAAATGCAATGCCTACATTTACCCCCTACTCATCGGCCCGCACATGTGCGCTTGGTTCCTCTTCAATAAGTTCGGGTGGCAGATGGATAGGCTCAACTTCAGGGGGAGGGATAGTGGCTTCCATATGAGCGGTTAAAGGAGTCTCGACAATTATAGCTTCAGGAGCAGAACCTTCTGGTTGGTTCTCTTAAGGAATGGGAGACGCTGGGACAGCTTAAATAAGATCAGGGTTCAGGACTTCTTCAAAAGAAGAGGTCGGCCATTTCAGAAGTTCTTCTTGGGGGATCTCCCCCTTACAGAATCGGATGGCCGCATGTATTGGTCTTTTATCCAAGTTAGGCAGCATCATCGAGATAATATCAGCACAATCCCTGACTCCCTCCAGTCTAATTGCATCCCGCTCTTTCTCAAACTGAGCTTCCTTCTTTCTGAGCTCCTCGTCTTTGGCCCTCAGCTTGGACTCAAGACTGCATATCGCCACCCTCAGGACCCCATTGTCAGTTTGGGCCATCTGCAAATCTTTCTTAGCAGTCTCAACATTTTTCCTTTCCACATATGCCGCAGACTTGAGAGATTTATTGGTCGAGTGAACTTCAGTGGCAGCCAGCTCCAAGCTCCTTATCTCCTTGTCTTTTCTGGCCAGTGTGGCCTCCATATCGGTGATTCTGCTCTGGAGCCTCTGAGTTTGGCCTCCTTCAGATAGAAGGCTCATGAAGATATCTTTGTTATGAGAAGTCAGATAATTTATCTGCCAGAAAGAAATAGAAAGTCAGAAATCCGTTTAAATCTCGGATTCGGAACCGAAGTGGGATAAAAGTCATTACCTTAATCGCTTGGGAAAAAATCGCAGAGATCGCATCCTCGGGGGAAATGTCTTCATACTTTGGGATCTTTGCTGGAGTTACTACTTCGGCCAATTCATTGATCGCCGGTACAAGATGGGAAGTGGCCTCTCTTATGTCTTGGCTGAGGTCCTCGGCACCAAGTATCACGACACCTTTCCATTTTTTGGAGGGACCCTTCGGCATTTTTTTATCTTTCCGAACAACCTGTTCTCCACTCAGAATTGGGTCCTCCTCAATCTCCCGAGCAAGCTCGGCTTCCCCTGCCCCAATCAGACGTCTCATTTTTCTCGTAGGCTTTGGGGGGTTGACAGGTCGGGCGGCTGTTGGTAGAGATGCTCTGGAAATGGAAGCTGAACTTTGGACAATCAGCGGGGCCACTTCTTCAGCCATCCTTTTGGTCTCAGCAGCTACTGGCCGTTTCCGAGAAGGCCCGTCTCCAGATTGGTCAGTTTTCTTTGTTACACCGGCCAATTGTTCAATGTATTTTGGCCTCTTTGACATTCCTGCAAAAGGCAAAAGTAATAACATGGTCAGATTAGAATTCGAATGAGTTTGAAGTCATCATTATGTCTGGCAAACAAGGGGGTTAATTTGGAGGTTAGTAAGAATCTACCTATCCGCCCAGAAATCTTCGAGGGGACGGTTCGGATAAGGCCCGATTCAACGAAAGCTGCATCATTAACCAGATTCTTCCATAAGTCATAATGACGCCAGACGAGTGTTATTCGCATCCGGACTCGATGAGAGACATTGGGAGCATCCCTCCAACAGGCTGAGAAGGGTCAAGAAGTTAGAATTTCATCGCGAAAGGAAGAAGCAGAAACACTAAGAGTTAAGGTCCTAACCTTTTGCTCTGAAGATATCTGAGATTGAAGTCTCCTCTTCATATGTTCTCAGGACCCGTCCCCAGTTCCCCGAAGCCCAGAACCACGAATCCTTGATGTTTTTGTTGGAGTCAGGGAGCTTGCGGACAGTGTTCGATGATTCGGCATAGGCAGAGAGGTAATACCAACCGTGATGAGTTCGGGGGTTGGCTTTCAATCTATAAGGCCTTTTAACCTCCTCAAGGGTCGGTTCGCCAAGGCTCGCCCAGTGCCAAATTACGTAAAGACCAGTCAAAGTCCTCAAACTATTCAAACTTAGCTGACAAGGGGCAATCGCCATCTCAGCTAACAACCAGCCAAAATAGGGTTGAATTGGTAGCCGGAGGCCACACTCGAAGAAGGCTAGAAGAAGAGCCACTGATCCCTCATCGAGCTGGCTAGCACGATCATATGAGCAAGGAACTTCAAGAACGACGTCTATTGGGATATTATAGCATTTTCGGAGCTGCTCCAGATCGTCATCCATTATTTTGGAAGGCCGATTCATGTCAAGTGCCGAGTGGTCGAACTCACCGAGCTCCGGATCCTTCCGAGGAACTCTAAGATGGTAGGTGTTATTTTCAGTTTCATAGGGAGTAGGGGTGGTGTCAGCATCTTCTATTTTAGATGCTTCCGAACTTGAAGAAGTCTCGTTTTGAGGTTGTAAAAGTTTTTCCAAAGAGGTTTCACTATCAGACATGCCTAAGCCGACGAAGTGGGTAAAAAGGTTAGTCAGTAACTATTTTAATGCATACAAAGCTCAGATAATTACCCTAAAAGGCCGACAGATAAACCTATAGTCTTTATACGCCCTACCAAAATCCATAAAAATAGAAAGTTTATTCTTAGTTACATCAAGCCAAACACATATACGCTCCGCCAAGAAAAAAATATATATGCTTCATCACATGCAAAGAACACAGCACAAACAAAAAGAAAAAGATAAAGAAGAAGAAACGGCAGAATGTCCAACATGTGAAAAGTAAAAGCAAAGAGGTCATTCTGGAGACTTACTTGTCTCCTTTTGAAAAGTTTGAAGATTGATCAGAGCAGTCTGGTCGTCCGATAAGTTTTCTGGTCGCTGTTGGGAGAGAAGGGCTTTTATAGGAGGAGAAGTTCAAAGTGTTCGTAAGAGGAAGGCAACAGTGTCCTCTCTATTTTCTTATAGTCTGTTAGGTGCTTTAATGGCCGTTGGATTAAGCAAAAGCGTCGAATGAATGCCACATGTCACTTTTTAAAGTAAACTTTCAGAGTTAGATGGACGGTTGAGATTGAGCGTCCTTTGGACTGGCAATAGCGGACAGATTGTTTGCCTTTTGGCGGGAGAGCGATGGATGACTGACAAGTGGCAGGCTCCTGTTAAACCCTATCAATGATCTTATGGGCATTTAAGAGGATGTGACAGTTGCGTGTCTCGATGGGCGGTTTGCAGAAGGGAAATAAAGAAATTTCGCTTCAGTTTAAAAAAGTCAGACCAAGAACGAGATAAGCATAGACCGTTGAAATTCTTCCCCAAAGATCGGCCACCAGTTTTGTCAGAAGAACCACTCTTTTTATATATAGTTCCCGGCACCAACTCGTACACTTGTTGGAACCGAGAACTATGGGACAGATGTTAGAGGTATTTTCAAGCACCAAGACATTTGAATAGTGCGACAAGGGTAGAAAGGGTAACTCATTTTTTGATTTAGATCCTTAATGCTGATTCGACCATAAGGATGGTGCAGACTGTATAACTTAACATGTTCCGGCAGAGGAGGCTGAGCATTTGGTAACAATGGCCGACCACTTCAGCACGGCTAATCGGATACCATCAGATCGGTAGCAGTTCCTCTCATATCAGGGATCGTCTGGGCCGGCCTTATGAAGACCGAGCAGATAGCAAGATATTTTCCACCACCTCATCCTTATTGGATAAGGTGATGAGATGATATCCTTATAGGATACGATGATGGGACATGGTGATGATGGAAACAAGATGTTTTCGGCTAAATGGCATTGGAGGGAGGGATCCCATTAATAAATTCACATGGGAAGTGTCCACTAAAGGGGGCATGTAACCGCCTATTTTTAGTATAAATAGGAGAATAGAATATATTTGTGGAGAGAGGATTTGGTTAGAAAAAGCTAGAAGAGTCGATTAGCTATTTACAAATGAGATCACAAAGGAAGAAGTTGAATAACTCTGTAAACCCAAAAAGACATGGTTTTCACACTGACCGACCATAAAACAAGTCGGCCGAGCATATTTTCAGTAATAAAACACCCATTCATTTTGTACCCGTAGATGTAGGTCGGATTCGATCCGCCGAACCACATTAACCCTCTGTGTCATCTGAGTGTTTTACCTCTTTCTGTCAAAGTTTGCTTTTGGTTTCCCATAACCAAACAAATTCACTGCTGAAGGAAGGTTAATCCCAGGAACAATATTCCATTATTGTCCCTGAGACGAAAACCAGCCATCAACAGTGTGTTTGCAAAAGTATATCAGGTGATGAAGATTGGTACTTCAGAAATTTATGCAATGAAAGTCATGTGCAAGGACAAGATAATGGAGAAAAATCATGCTGAATACATGAAATCTGAGAGGAATATATTGACAAAAGTGGATCAACCCTTCTTTGTGCTGCTCAGATACTCATTTCAAGTAACGACTTGTCTTTATCACACATAAATGTTTATCTTTTATGCCTGCTGAAATGGAAATGCCATGCACTGTACCACCTTCCTGATAATGATATTTTTTTTCATAATTCAGTTGAATATTTAGTTATCTCAATATTAGTTTGAACTTTGAACATGAGACCATATCTTCATTGCTTTACTTTTGGAGTTTTGCATATTGTATATAGAAGTAATTTAAAACTTCTGTTCTGCAGTCCAAATATCAACTCTACCTTGTGCTTGATTTTGCCAATAGCGGTCATATTTTCTTCCAGCTTTATCGCCAAGGCTTGTTCAGGTATGATGTCATTTCTGTCTTTTATGATTGTGGTGTGATGTGAAATCCTTGTAATATGAGCCAACCAACAATTGGCACTTCTTTACACTCGGAGGATTTGGCACCTGTAGATAGTTCTGAGTTTGTTAGCATTGTTTCTTATCTCAATGGAAATGGTATAATGCATATGGAAGATACCACGCTCAAAGTGGAAGGCGTGAAGAGGCCCATGAGCGAGAGCACTGTTGGAGTTGGTGCTTGGAGCGCCAATCCAGATAATGTATAGTACATTATATTTTATTATTTATTAATAAAATAACTACATTTTCATTTCAAACTTTATTAATGGTATTGCCATTATGCATATTAGATTGATGTATAAATATCCTAAGAATAACATCGACCTTGGGATAAGTATTACTATTATAAACTATTCTTAAAGTATATATATTAATATTCCTAGTTGTTGGTTTTGGAATACGGTCGAATTCCTATAACCTATAAGACTAGAACATGTCGTATATTGGAATTGGAGTTCCAATGGTTTAACCCGATGTACCATGAGCTTTGGAAGCTTGTATAGACGTGTTGGTATTAGTTCGACCGAATACTGAATGACTCACATGTGATTCCTAATATTTGGAAGTACACACCACCGTCAATAGGAATCTCCTCGAGTCGAGTAACATATGTGATCTTTTGACTATAGGATAACATTGGTTTTGTGTGACATCCTCCATATTTTAATGCCATGTATGTTAGAAATCTTTCATGGTCTGGCCGTTAGATGTTCATTGGCTTTGGACTGATGCACTCAGGAAATCAAGTGCGAGTCAAGATAGAATTTTTCGGCCTGTATGTGTACCATAAAGGGTTCAAGTATCCATGTGAGTAAGTCACGATTCTTAAATCTTTGGCCAAAGCCAATCACCTAGGGTGGATCACATCAGTTGTAAAGAATCGTGGACATGTCGATATGAGATATGCGCCTTTGGAAACTTGACGGTGTATTCTATGTTTCCTAAGAACAACTCTGATAGCCTACTACGGAAGGATTGTTAAACATATGTGATGACCTCGACTTGTAAAGTTCAGAAAGGTCGTTCATATTCTTCACGAATTCAGAGGTGGTCGAATTACGTACATATTACGAGGCTTATATGACGAACGTTTCTGGACTTAGAGGGTCCCATAATATGAAGTGTATTCGTTGAGCACTTGGGTAGCCGATTAATTTTGATAAAAGATAACATTCGATATTATAATTATCAACCAAGATAATCAAGTGTTATTGGATAACAATGATTATTTACTTTGACCAAATTGGATTAATTCAATAATTACACAAGGACTTAGTTGTAAAATCATAATTATCTATACCATTTGAAGATATTATGGTAATTGTAAATATGTAATAATAGATGGTTTTGGTTTGATTTAATTGGATTAAATCAAAGTGGCAAATATTGAACTAATCTATTTCTTAATCATTGTCTTGATTTAATTGGATTAAATCAAAGTGGTAGACAATGGAGATTGGTCACACCTAATTATACATATTTAGATAAATTAGATTAAGCCCACATAAAAGTTGATTACAACTATTGTTAATTAAAAATTGCCTAAGTTTTGCTATAAATAGTAAGCTTTGGGAAAGTTTTAATTAAACAAAGTAAAAGCTCGAAAAAACTAAATACAAGCAATTTTAGAGAAATTAGCATAAGTTAGAGAAGTGTTTAGAGAAGCTTTGTGAGGTCTTTACAACATTTTATCTAGGAGAAATCAAAATTGGATCTTGGGGTGAAGTTTTCTAGCATTGGAATCAAGATTGGATCTTGGAGTCAAACTTGCTAATCCTTGGAAGTTCTCCAAACATTTGAACAAGGAGAAATAAATTGGATCTTTGAATCAACCTTACTAGGTAAGTTTGATCTTCTCCAAAAGCTATATTTTTCATCAGTGAGATTTATAGCGTTGAATTATGTATTAGATACATAATGTTGAAATTATGCTAATTAATTGTGTTATGATACTTTGGAAGTATAAACACAATATACTTGTAACTGGGTCAAAATATTTGATGAGCGGAAAATATATCATTATTTACCACCCATTTTAATTAATATTTTGTATAGTTTCTCAAGTTTTATGAACGTTTTGACGCGTTTTAGTTTATTTTACAGATAAAATAAAATCGAAAATTAATGGAATCAATCAAGACGAAATGTGGAATAAATAAGGGCAAAAACTGGACTTGACATTTTGATTTTGGAGATTGGAAACTTGAAATGGCGTTCTAACGAAGTACAATTTCAGAAATTCCAACTTTGCCCAATTGACATATTTTGGCCATAACTTTTTACTCCGATATCAGATTGAGGTGATTCAAGTTCCAGATTAAAGAAGACTCAAAGATCTACAACTTTTAAGTTCATAATAATTTCGAATTCTGAAGTTTCTATGATCGAAATTGATAAAATATTAGAAAGTGTGTTATGTGTAATTATTTAAGTCATTTTCAAAATAAAAAAATAAAAAAATAAAAAAATAAAAAACATACATGTTTGGTGGAGGATTTGGTGCCATGTTTGGTGTCATGTTTGATGCCATGTTTGATGCCATGTTTGGTGGAGCAATTGGTGGAGAAATTGGTGGAAGCATTTAGATTTGCCTATAAATACCAAGCTAAACTTTGTAAATTTTTCATGCTTTCTTTGGAGGAATTTCTTCATGAAAATCTAAAGGAAAGTATCTTGTATATTTATTTAAGTTTTCTTCTATTTTCTTTTTATTTAATTAATAAAATTTTGTGTGTTTTCATTTACAGCATGAGCATGTAATCTCATTCTGCTGGGTGAAAATGTGAGACTTTTAATATAATAAATTATATTAATCTCCCTTATTTTAATTAAAATTTGGATTAATTAGTTTCCTCCTATATGTCCGGTTTAGGTGACAACCTTCTTTACCACCTATGTGGTCGGTTTTACATTTCAGACGTAGTTTTCACCTATATGGTCGGTTTAGGTAATAACCTTGTTACCACCTATATGGTCAGTTGGATTTAATTATGACAAATGGAATTACCGCCTTTATGGTCTGGTTAAATATAATTAATTAATCGGTAAATATTGACAATAAGAGAGATTTATAATTTTGAAATATTAAAAGTAGATCATCTAACCCCAATATTTTCTTTCATTATTTTAATTTTACTTTTATTTATCAGCAAGTTTATTTTTTTTTATGATGTTTTGTTTATTTAAGTGTTTAGTAATCCTAAGTATGTTTTATAACTAAACATATTATCTGGGGTTTTGATGAATTCCAATATCACTGGTTTATAAGGGGTTATTTTACGATTTGGGTAATATAAAGGTTTATTTATCGAGCCTTAGTCTTAATGCTTTTTGTTAACTGGCCATTAATAAGATTGATCTGATAAACTTAAAATGAACTTGGAAAATATATTTTAGGTTTAAGGCCCTAGACTCAATAGCCCACGATCTTCCTTAAGGATAGATAACCCTTAATAGATTTCCTTACATGATAGGAATATACCTTTCGGGTGGGAGTAGCCATAATTGGAACTTAATCTTAATGAATTCAGGTAACTTGGTTGACATAGGAATATGATTAATTGAGTTATATTGGGTATTTGTATCTGACCATCGGAAGAGGCTTTTGCATAAATTCGTGTTCCAGGTTAATAAACCAATAAATTACACCAACGTGAAATAACTACTTCATCTTTAAAATTTATTGGAAGAATTCACAACCCTAGATAGTTTAATAATATTGATTTTACCTTTTATTCACTTTCGTACTGTTTTATTTACTTATTTTAGTTTTAAATCATCATCCAATCAAACTAGCAATCTATTAGATACTCGTAAACATTTGACTTCATAAATTAATAGCTTAGGTATTAAGTCCTCATGGATCGATACATTTTATACTACTTGAACGATACGTGTGTGACAACACCGGTCAAGTTTTTGGCGCCGTTGCCGGGGACTTATTTATCTTTCACTATTAATTTTTGGGTTAGATACCTTTACTTGTGTCAATTTTTTTATTTATTATTTCTATTTTCTTGTTTTTCAGGTTCTCAGATATTATATGAGACAAACCAGAAGCTTTGAAATCCAACCGCTTGACCCAAAGATTGAAAGAACCATCAGACAGTTGAGAAGGGAAAGGCGAGAAACTCAAGAAGCAATCATCAACATGGAACCTGAACCTTTGGAAGTTGCACCGCCAATTCTCATTCGAGACAGAACTATTCCGATGGTTGACGGCTTCATTTCATGTGTTGTACTTTCTCTCTTACTAGCAAATGCGTGTGACATCAAAACATGCATTCAGATGATATATCAGTCAGTTCAGTTTGGGGGGGAATGCAACTGAATATCCTAATGCCTACATCAGTAACTTCCTGGAAGTTTGCGGCACTTTTAATTACAACCGAGCGGCTGAAGAAGCAATGAGACTGCGTGTTTTCCCATATTCCTTGAAAGACAGAGCTAAAGCTTGGCTACATTCACTACCAGCAGGTTCCATCACTGTAACATCCCAGATTTTCGGGATTTTTCTAGAAGTTTCCCAGACAGATATTTTTAGTCTTGGAGCATGATGATGATGAAGAATAAGAGTTTGAGTGATGATATATGGGTTAGAATAATATATTTGGAATTTACGTCGCGTCGGAAAACGCGGAGGATCAAAAGTCAGTTACGCGATTTTCGCAAAACGCGTAAAGTTTACAGTTTTGGTCACATAAGGAGCAAGCAAACTCCGATAGAGTTGATTCTTGGACCATCGGACTCGTTTTTCCGGGACGAACAACTTTCGTGTTGAACACGTTTCGAGAATCACAACAGAAGGGCTCCAAATTTACAATTTTCCAGAATGTTCTAGAATAGGGACTGAATTGTAATTTTTGTAGGGACCAAATTGATATTTTCCAGAAGAATATATAAAGCCTTAAAGTTTTCATTAATTACAAAAATTGCAAATTCCATCAAAACCCCAAATCTCCCCCCACCTCCAAATTCTGTCATCCACTCCCTCCTCTTGCGCCGGCCACATTCCGGCCACTGGTGGCCGGCGCACCACTACCATTCCGACCAGCAGGTCACCCTCGAACCTCAGCTTCCGGCGGCCGGCCAAAGGACGCCGGAATCCGGCGTAATCGCATGAGGAAGTCGCACACGGTGAGAAGGTCGATCCCGGCTCGTCGGGCCGTTTCACGAGCCGTGCCACTCGTCAAATCGAAGCCCTCGGCGAGTAATACGAGTGTACGGAGACGGATTCGCTGGACAGCGGCCGAAATCACGTGAAACGAGGAAAAAAGTAGCAGATGAATAGTAGACCCACATGAACAGTATCTCCGATCGGAATTCCGATCGCACCAGCACGTTCGTATGGCCGTCGGGAGTCTGAATATAGCCTCAGAATTTCGATACGACCTTCCGTTCAAAATCTCATATTTCAAAGTGTACAGTTATATATTCGGATTGTTCCAGTAGTTCGTAGTGTAATACTTGGACATGAATTGAATTGGATATGTCTTAATATGCTAAAACGATAAATGTGGTAGAATCCGGGAAGGATCGGATGAGATATGATCGATCCGGTAGAATTAGCGAGATTCCAGTAAAACGGCGTTTCTCACGCGATTGAGCGTAGATGGTCGTAAATGTAGTTATGATGTAATTATGGTGTTGCGAGGGTAATTGGGTAATTTTGGATTAGTTCGGAGGGTTCGAGACCCTTTCGTAGCGTTTGCCGAAACTTTTCCGCAAGTTTTACCGCAAACGCGTAAGATGAGAATCTAAGGTGTCTAGTTATTTCAGAATAACAAGTGAGCATGTATTAGAGTTGTTTCGGGTGTTCCGGGGATGCCCGTAGTTGTTTTAGATAAGTTGGAAGTTTCCGCAAATAACGGTATTAACCTTGCGTTGTTGTTTGTTTCCCAGATCGGACCCGGATCGCGGGCACTCGCGTAGCCAGGTAAGTAACTCATGCTTTGATTACTTAAGAAGTTATCGTTGTACGAAAGTAATACTATAATAACGTTATATATAATCATATGTATGAAACTAGTATATATATATAGAGATGATCGTAGAAGAAAGAAGCTAGTGAATTGGCACACAGATATGGCTAAGAGCAACAAATTATAAGTAGAGATATAAGCTAAAGATAGACAGAAGCATACAGTAGTAAGGAAATACATACGTAGGTATAGACCAATATATATATGTAGATGGAGCATGTGAATGATGTTATATTCATGAATATAATTTAATAAGACTTGAGTATGGGGGCTGTAGAAATTACACCATATGGAATGAGATTAGAGTTATAAATGGGATGATCTGATATGAATTAGAGATATGAAGGAAAGTTGAAGTTAATGCGTTATATAAGAACATTAGCAACATAGGGATAAAAGTGAGTATATAAAGTGATAAAGAGCTGGAATGAATGAAAATTACTTAGCGTAAGGTTTTATATAAAAGATCATTACATGGGATTCTTGAGTACATCTAGATAGTTATAAAATAGTGAATCTGTTTAAGAACTAAGATACTGGAACTCTTTTACGTTAATGTTTGATATAGTAGTAGAACTTTGATTGTGTGTGTATGAATTTAATTGTGCAATGTATGATTGTGAGCCACCAACACGGTAAGTTATAGAGGTAAGATAAGTTATGATGGTTGAATGTATGCATATATATATATATAGATAAATGTAGCATGTTTTGATTTCAACAAGCATTTTGCTGATAGTTAAGCATATATTTAGTACATCATTATAGAGAAAATCATGACTAGAGTAGAGAGAAGCATGAGATATACATATATGCAAGTGCATGTGTGGGTGTGTTTAAGTTTTCAGCAGTTGAACAAACCATAACAATATTTTCAATAGTTTCAAATGTTTTAAAGAAAGATTCCAAATGCTTTTGAAAAGAATCATATTTCAGAAAATGTTTTTACGGTTTGAGTTACAGATTACGATTTTATGGTTTTCGGGGCATGAGGTAAAAACTCACCCCAGTATGTAACTTGAGATATTGTTCAGAATTGACGAATACTTTGGATTCGGGATTGGGATTTGACCCATCCCAGTTGTACAGTTTGGAATTGACGGTTAGACGCATGTGCACATGTGGAGGACTGAGGGGACGCTCTCAGATCCTCGAGCAGGACTAGGGGCTACAGGGTCCCGAAATCCTGATTTCAGATGCCCAGTTGAGTTATGGTCCTGGGCATCGAGTACACCCAGTTGAGTTATGGTCCTGGGCATCGAGTACACCCAGTTGAGTTTTGCAGGTCGGTAGCTGAAGTTTGGTGAAGACTTTGAAGACGGTGGATCGCCCAATTGCAGTCGAGGAAGTCATTGAGTCCTGGGTCAAGTTGGGTCATCACGACTCATTGTTGTGTATTTACAATTGCATTTGTATTTCATTGGTATTAACCATGTAATAACATAGTTTATTTTGAGTTCTGGCCGGAGGCCAAGTATTTGCATTTGTTCTTTGAGTTCAGGCCTGAGGCCTTGATATTGTGTTTCCGGCCTGAGGCCAAGATTGTTGTGTTTCTGTTGTTTGTAGATGCTGGCTATAGGCCAGGTTGCATGATGTTACGAATACATCATGTCGAAATTTCGTTAGATTCAGAGGCTTATGGAGATGGATTTAGCCTGCATCCTCCCGGTAGCATCCTGGCCTAGGCGGGATGTTACAAAGTTGGCATCAGAGCATGGTTTAGGAGTCAGAGTCAGAGTCAGTAGCATGGTCTAGAAGTCAGTGACTGCAACTGTGGGGATCCAGCTGTCGGAGATTGTCTTCAGTTTTGTAAAGACCACGTAGGTCTTTGTAAGTTTCTTCTATGATTGTTCGATATGATTTGATTGTATTGTTCAGTGCCTTGTTTGCTTGAATATGGGTCCATGGGTGGCTCATTTATTGTGCATAGATTAGCTATCTCCGTATGGGAGGAGATTAAGTTGAGTTAGTACTCTTACGCCTTAGTCAGTCAGAGATTAGTAAGAACGAGATAGTACCAGTATAGGGCCCTTGTGAGGCCAGAGGATTCGAGATAAGAACCAAAGCAGTACAATCAAAGATAAGAGCCAGATCAGTATAACCAGAGATGAGAATTAGACCAGTATAGTTAGTTTAAAGCCGTGGATAAGTCGTTAATGATCTTAGCTTATAGATAGACATTAGTTATCATTTGAGACAGAGAAGTGATATCAGTGTAGTTAGAGTAAGATAGTTTCCGCACATGAGACCGGGTTGGAATCAGTAGTTGTAAGGACGGAGAAATTTCGAGGACGAAATATTTATAAGGAGGGGTGAATGTAACATCCCAGATTTTCGGGATTTTTCTAGAAGTTTCCCGACAGATATTTTTAGTCTTGGAGCATGATGATGAATAATAAGAGTTTAAGTGATGATATATGAGTTAGAATAATATATTTGGAATTTACGTCGCGTCGGAAAACGCGGAGGATCAAAAGTCAGTTACGCGATTTTCGTATAACGCGTAAAGTTTACATTTTTGGTCACATAAGGAGCAAACGAACTCCGATCGAGTTGTTTCTTGGACCATCGGACTCGGTTTTCCGAGACAAACAACTTTTGTTTTGAACACTTTTCGATAATCACATCAGAAGGGCTCCGAATTTACGATTTTCCAGAATATTCTAGAATAGGGATTGAATTGTAATTTTCGCAGGGACCAAATTGATATTTTCCAGAAGAATATATAAAACCTTAAAGTTTTCATTAATTAAAAAAATTGCAAATTCCATCAAAACCCCAAATCTCCCCCCCCCCCCACCTCCAAATTCTGTCATCCACTCTCTCCTCTTCGCCGGCCACATTCCGGCCACTGGTGGCCGGCGCACCACTACCATTCCGACCAGCAGGTCACCCTCGAACCTCAGCTTCCGGCGGCCGGCCAAAGGACGCCGGAATCCGGCGTAATTGCATGAGGAAGTCACACACGGTGAGAAGGTCGATCGCGGCTCGTCGGGCCGTTTCACGAGCCGTGTCACCCGCCAAATCGAAGCCCTCGGCGAGTACTACGAGTGTACGAAGACGGATTCGTCGGACAGCGGCCGAAATAACGTGAAACGAGGAGGAAAGAAGTCGCGGATGAATAGTAGACCCACGTGAACAGTATCTCCGATCGGAATTCCGATCACACCAGCACGTTCGTATGGCCGTTGGAAGTCTGAATATAGCCTCGGAATTTCGGTACGACCTTCCGTTCAAAATCTCATATTTCAAAGTGTACAGTTATATATTCGGATTGTCTAGTAGTTCCGTAGTGTAATACTTGGACATGAATTGAATTGGATATGTCTTAATATGCTAAAACGATAATGTGGTAGAATCCGGGAAGGATCGAATGAGATATATGATCGATCCGGTAGAATTAGCGAGATTCCAGTAAAACGGCGTTTCTCGCGCGATTGAGCGTAGATGGTCGTAAATATAGTTATGATGTAATTATGGTGTTGCGAGGGTAATTGGGTAATTTTGGATTAGTTCGGAGGGTTCGAGACCCTTCCGTAGTGTTTGCGGAAACTTTTCCGCAAGGTTTGCCGCAAACGCGTAAGATGAGAATCTAAGGTGTCTAGTTATTCAGAATAACAAGTGAGCATGTATTAGAGTTGTTTCGGGTGTTCCGGGGATGCCCGTAGTTGCTTTAGATAAGTTGGAAGTTTCCGCAAATAACGGTATTAACCTTGCGTTGTTGTTTTTTCCCAGATCGGACCCGGATCGCGGGCACTCGCGTAGCCAGGTAAGTAACTCATGCTTTGATTACTTAAGAAGTTATCGTTGTACGAAAGTAATACTATAATAACGTTATATATAATCATATATATGAAACTAGTATATATATATATAGATGATCGTAGTAGAAGAAAGAAGCTAGTGAATTGGCACACAGATATGGCTAAGAGCAAGCAATTATAAGTAAAGATATAAGCTAAAGATAGACAGAAGCATACAGTAGTAAGGAAATACATACGTAGGTATAGACCAGTATATATATGTAGATGGAGCATGTGAATGGTGTTATATTCATGAATATAATTTAATAAGACTTGGGTATGGGGGCTGTAGAAATTACACCATATGGAATGGGATTAGAGTTATAAATGGGATAATCTGATATGAATTAGAGATATGAAGGAAAGTTGAAGTTAATGCGTTATATAAGAACATTAGCAACATAAGGATAGAATTGAGTATATAAAGTGATAAAGAGCCGGAATGAATGAAAATTACTTAGCGTAAGGTTTTATATAAAAGATCATTACATGTGATTCTTGAGTACAGCTAGATAGTTATAAAATAGTGAATCAGTTTAAGAACTAAGATACTGGAACTCTTTTACGTTAATGTTTGATATAGTAGTAGAACTTTGATTGTGTATGTATGAATTTAATTTTGCAATGTATGATTGTGAGCCACCAACACAGTAAGTTATATAGGTAAGATAAGTTATGATGGTTGAATGTATGCATATATATATATATATATAGATAAATGTAGCATGTTTTGATTTGAACAAGCATTTTGCTGATAGTTAAGTATATATTTAGTAGATCATTATAGAGAAAATCATGACTAGAGTAGAGAGAAGCATGATATATACATATATGCAAGTGCATGTGTGGGTGTGTTTAAGTTTTCAGCAGTTGAACAAACCATAACAATGTTCTCAGTAGTTTCAAATGTTTTAAAGAAAGATTTCGAAAAGAATCATATTTCAGAAAATGTTTTTACAGTTTGAGTTACAGATTACGATTTTATGGTTTTCGGGGCATGAGATAAAAACTCACCCCAGTATGTAACTTGAGATATAGTTCGGAATTAACAGATACTTTGGATTCGGGATTGGGATTTTACCCATCCCAATTGTACAGTTTGGAATTGACGGTTAGACGCATGTGCACATGTGGAGGAATGAGGGGACGCTCTCAGATCCTCGAGCAGGACTAGGGGCTACAGGGTCCCGAAATCCTGATTTCAGATGCCCAGTTGAATTATGGTCCTGGGCATCGAGTACACCCAGTTGAGTTATGGTCCTGGACGTAGATCAGTTTTCAGTTTTCAGATTTTCAGTACACAGTTTTCAAAAATAGTTTTTCAGATTTCGATTTTCAGTTTTCAGAGATGCCGC
This sequence comes from Zanthoxylum bungeanum, assembly GCA_019454045.1. NCBI lineage: Eukaryota > Viridiplantae > Streptophyta > Magnoliopsida > Sapindales > Rutaceae > Zanthoxylum > Zanthoxylum bungeanum. The sequence goes on from SKCR01025416.1 coordinate 175,910, forward strand.
AGTTGAGTTATGGTCCTGGGCATCAAGTATTTTCAGTTTTTAGTTTTCAGATCTTCAGTATAAAGTTTTCAGACTTTAAATAAGAGTTTTCATAAAACCTTTAGATTTTCATTATTCAGACTTCAGAAATCAAGTTTTAGTAAAGAGTTTTCGGGACTAGTGATTTAAAGATAAATTCCAGAAAGATGAAGTTTTCAGAAATAAAGTTTTCTTATAAAAAGAGTAATTTGCAATTTCTGCATATAAATCATGCTTCCTAGTGAGTCATTTGATATATATATATTTGATGAATATACATTATGTCATTAGTATTCTTCGCATATAAGTTCGTTAGAAAAGATGTTAAGGTAACAATTCATAGAAGCATGACATGATTTCATCAAAATGTATGTATGGTTGATATTGGTATGTGGCATGTTTATATAGAAGTGTCATTTTAGAAGATTATAATGCATAATAGCATGATCTTATTTAAAGTTATATATACTAATGATGATTGCGAGTTGTATGTTTATTAAAAAGAACACATCGAAATGATGATAAATCGTGATGAAATGGTAACATATGCAGGTAATCATGCAGATAGTACCTAGTTTATAAGACATGCAAAGATGAATGTTTGATAGAAAAGATAGTTTATAAATCCGATTTGATGATATTTCAATATAATAAAATAATGATAAGTTTGATCGATAACCAAATTGGTGTAGCAGAAGACTAAGTAAGTAAGTATAAGCTATCTGAGTAATGAATTAAAGACATGGTAGGTTTTTGACTTAGTGATTAAGTTATAAATGTTGGAAGTGTACGGGATTGTATGTACATAATTGAATAGTTAGAAAGATTAATAGCAGGTAATAAGGGAACAAAGGAGATAAGAGTCATGGTTATTCAACTTTGAAAATGCTTAATTGGCTTTATAAGTAATCCAAGTTATATAGAAACTTAAGTTAGACCTTGTTTGTGTTGAAACGCTCAGGTTTTGAGCATGTCTACTTACTGAGTCATTACGATTCACATCGCTTTCGTTGGTAGTTTTGCAGGTCGGTAGCTGAAGTTTGGTGAAGACTTTGAAGACGGTGGATCGCCCCAATTGCAGTCGAGGAAGTCATTGAGTCCTGGGTCAAGTTGGGTCATCACGACTCTTTGTTGTGTATTTACAATTGCATTTGTATTTCATTGGTATCAACCATGTAATAGCATAGTTTATTTTGAGTTCTAGCCGGAGGCCAAGTATTTGCATTTGTTCTTTGAGTTCAGGCCTGAGGCCTTGATATTGTGTTTCCGGCCTGAGGCCGAGATTGTTGTGTTTCTGTTGTTTGTAGATGCTGGCTATAGGCCAGGTTGCATGATGTTACGAATACATCATGCCGAAATTTCGTTAGATTCAGAGGCTTATGGAGATGGGTTTAGCCTGTCTCCTGCCGGTAGCATCCTGGCCTAGGCGGGATGTTACAATCACAACTTGGAACACTCTAGCCATCAAATTCCTTGTAAATTACTTTCCTTCAGCCAGAACTGCAAAGCCGAGGAATGACATCACATCCTTTGTGCAACATGATTCAGAATCCTTCTGCGAAGCTTGGGAAAGATACAAGGATTTTCTCAGAAAATGTCCTCACCATGAAATTGTAAAGTGGCTACAAGTCCAAACCTTCTACAATGGACTTTTTGGACTGATGAGAACCATAATTGATGCTGCTACTGGAGGAGATTTAATGGCAAAAGGAGAAGATCAGGCTTGAGACTTAATTGAAGAAATGGCCAATAATAATTCATTGTTTCCAACAAAAAGAAGCATGATCCAATGAATTACAGGAATTTATGAAGTTGGCGCCAACACAGTAATGAATGCCAAGCTAGATCTGATTTGCAAAAATCTAGAAACTCTTAACATGCAAGTTAATGCTAGATCCACAACTTCACCATATGGAAGAGCACTAGATTCAGAATCTTACAACCAACAAGATGAGATGGTGAATTATGTCAATAATTTCAATAGACAGTGGAATAATCCATATTGCAACACCTACAACCCAAGGTGGAGGAATCATCCCAATTTCGCATGGAGCAACAATTCTGGGCAAAAGAACAATCCACCACCTGGATTCCAACAACAAAACAAAAGTCAGGAGTATGAGAAAGAACCAAAAATGAAAGAATGGTTTGCAGAGATGTTCAAAAAGCAAGAAGCAAAATACGATGTTTTAGCAGCTATGGTTCAAAATCAAGTAGCACTGAATCAAAGCCATTCAGCTTCTATTAAAGCATTGGAGAATCAAATGGGACAATTTGCCAATGCTCAGAGTTACAGACCGCCAGTTAACCTTCGTAGCAACACATAACCAAATCCAAGGAACATAGGGAATGAGCAATGTCAAGCCATTACTTTGAAGAGCGGTACTGAAATCAACAAAGATGTTGGAATCAAGGCATCCATTGAGGAAGTTCTAAAAGAAACAAAGCCACATATAGAGGAAAAAGAAGTAAAGGAAAAAGATCAAGAAAGATTCACTCCATCTCCACCTTTTCCACAGCGTCTCCAGAAAAACAAACTAGACAAGCAGTTTGCTAGATTTCTGAAGGTATTCAAAAAACTGCATATCAACATTCCATTTGCAGAAGCTTTGGAACAAGTGTCCAACTATGTTGAATTCATGAAAGACATTCTGTCACAAAAGCGAAGATTGGGAGATTACGAGACATTAGCATTGACAGAAGAATGCAGCGCCATCATTCAGAGGAATTTTCCCCTAAAGTTGAAAGATCCTGATAGTTTCACCGTCCCATGCACCATTGGAGAACATTACATCGGTAAAGCTTTGTGTGATTTAGGTGCTAGTGTTAATTTGATGCATTTTTCGATTTACAGGAAACTACAAATTGGAGAAGCAATGCCCACATCAGTCTCTCTGTAACTTGCTGATAAAACACTTGCATTTACGAGAGGTGTAGTTGAAGATGTGCTAGTCAAAGTCGACAAACTCATTCTCCCAGCAGATTTCATTATCCTAGACATGGAAGAAGACAAAGATGTACCTATCATCATTGGGAGACTATTCTTGGCTATATGTCGAACTGTTATTGATGTATAAAAAGGAGAACTAACCATGAAAATGCAGGACCAAGAAGTTACCTTCAATGTTTTCAAAGCCATGAAATTCCCGAGTGATGAAAAGGAAAATGAATATTTCAGAATTGATGTCGTTGATAGTATCATCCATGATACTGATGCAATGCCACTTCCCAAGGATAAACTTGAAGCTTGCATCACCAACATGACTGACAGCAAGCTAGATGATGAAATTCTGGTATGTATCAAATATCTTGACAGACCATTTTGCTTCAAATCAACACCATAGGTGGAAAGTTTGGAATTACCGAAAAAATGAGCGAATCAATCCTTCGATTGAAGAACCACCACAGCTGGAGCTAAAACTACTTCTGAGCCATCTCAGGTATATATTCTTAGGAAACACTTCTGATTTACATGTGATTATTTCTTCGTCGCTAACATTGGAACATGAAGAAAAATTGCTGAGAGTGTTACGAGAACACAAGAAAGCCATTGGCTGGACTATAGCAGACATTCGAGGTATTAGTCCATCATTTTGCATGCATAAGATTCTGATGAACGATGAGTACAAACCCACAGTGGAGCATCAACGGAGACTAAATCCAATTATGAAGGAGGTTGTGAAGAAAGAAATTATCAAATGGTTGGATGCTGGCATCATCTACCCCATCTCTGACAGCACTTGGGTGAGTCATATGCAATGTTTGCCAAAGAAAGGAGGAATTACTGTAGTCACAAATGAAAAGAATGAGTTGATTACAACAAGAACAGTGACTGGATGGAGAGTATACATGGACTACAAGAAGCTGAACAAAGCAACAAGGAAAGATCATTTCCCGTTACCATTCATTGACCATATGCTAGATAGACTGGCGGGACACGAGTTCTATTATTTTCTGGATGGATATTCGGGGTACAATCAGATTGCAATTGCCCCAGAAGATCAAGAGAAAATCACTTTTACATGTCCGTATGGTACTTTTTCTTTCTGCAGGATGCCATTTGGACTATGTAATGCTCCTGCCATATTTCAACGTTGCATGATGGCCATCTTCTCAGACATACTGGAACAAATATGGAGGTTTTCATGGATGATCTCTCTGTGTTTATAGACTTTTTCGACCACTGCTTGTAAAATCTGGAAAAGGTGTTACAAAGATGCGAAGATTCCAATCTGGTACTCAACTGGGAGAAATACCACTTCATGGTGCAGGAAGGCATTGTGCTGGGACATCCGATCTCACAAAATGGATTCGAGGTAGACAAAGCAAAGATCGAGACAATTGAAAAATTACCTCCACTAACATTTGTCAAAGGGATTCGGAGTTTTCTCGGACATGCAGGCTTTAACAGGAGATTTATCAAAGATTTCTATAAGATTGCTAAACCTCTATGCAATATTCCGGAGAAAGATGTGTCTTTCAACTTCACCAAAGAATGTCACGAAGCTTTTGAGATCTTAAAACAGAAGCTGGTCTCTGCCCCCATCATAGTAGCACCGGACTGGACCCTTCCATTTGAAGTGATGTGTGATGCTAGTGATTTTTCTGTAGGTGCAGTTTTGGGACAATGCAAAGCAAAAATTTTCCATACCATTTACTACTCCAGCAGAACTCTGAATGAAGCTCAACTCAACTACACAACTACAGAAAAGGAGTTGCTTGCAGTTGTGTTTGCTTTTGATAAATTCCACTCATATCTGCTGGGTCCCAAAGTGGTGGTCTACACAGATCATTCATCAATCAAATATCTGATCGCGAAGAAAGATGCCAAACCTAGATTGATCTGTTGGGTGCTTCTGCTGTAAGAATTTGACATGGAGATCAGAGACATGTAATGGACAGAAAATCAAGTGGCAGATCACTTATCGAGGCCCGAGAATGGAGAAACAGCTGGCAATTAACTGACAATCAAAGAAACTTTTCCAGATGAACAATTATTTGCCATGAAACAACAAGATGTCCCTTGGTATGCTGACTATGTAAACTACATAGTATCGGAAAAAGACCGTTGGAATGGACACGTCAGCAACAAAAGAAGTTCTTCAAAGAAGTCAAGCACTATGTCTGAGATGAGCCGTACTTGTTAAAATGTTGTGCTGATCAATTACTGAGGCGTTTTGTTCCACAGAAAGAGGTCAATAGTGTCTTGTAGCACTGTCATTCATCATCATACGGCGGACACTTCAGCGATAATAAAACTGCAGCCAAAGTTCTACAATCAGGTTTGTTTTGGCCCACTATGTTTAAAGATGCTTACTTATTTGCTCTTCAATGTGATAGGTTCCAGAGAACGGGAAATATTTCGAGAAGAAATGAAGGGCCTCTGCAAAATATTCTGGAAGTGAAGATATTTGATGTATGGAGGATAGTTTTTATGGGACCCTTTGTTCCATCATTCGAAAACCTGTACATATTGGTTGCAATAGACTACGTATCCAAATGGGTTGAAGCAATTGCACTGCCATCAAATGATTCAAAAGTGGTGATAAAATTCCTTAAAAAGAATATTTTCACTTGCTTCGGAACACCTCGGGCAATTATCAGTGATGGTGACACACATTTTTGCAACATATATTTTGATGAACTCCTATCAAAATACGAAGTTACTCATAAATTTTCCACTGCCTCCCATCCACAGTCAAATGGATAGGTTGAAGTTTCAAACAGAGAGATCAAAATAATCTTGGAGAGAACCGTTGGATCAACAAGGAATGACTGGTCTAAAAAACTGAATGACGCATTATGGGCCTACCGAACAACTTACAAGATACCCATTGGTCTGTCCCCATATCGAATGGTGTTTGGGAAAGCATGCCATCTGCCAGTGGAGCTTGAACATAAAGCGTATTAGGCACTGAAGAAGTTAAATCTTGATCTACAAGTAGCATGAGAGAAACGACTCCATCAACTCAATGAATTGGAGGAATTTCGCCTACATGCCTATGAGAATGCCAAACTGTATAAAGAAAAGACGAAGAAATGGCATGATAAAAAATAATCAGCAGAAAATTGGAGCCAGGGCAACAGGTGTTGTTATACGATTCACGGTTGAAACTTTTCCCTGGAAGGCTGAAATCAAAGTGGTCAGATCCATTTATGATTACTCAGGTGTTACCCTATGGATTTGTTGTGATATACAACCCCAAATCCAACAATACATTCAGGGTAAACCGCCAGCGTGTCAAGCACTACTAGGGAGAATCATTCGAGCGACAAAAAGAAAGTGTTACACTTTCAGATCCAGCCTAATATTCGAGCAGTCATGTCTAACTGACGACGTTAAACTTAGCGCTAGCTGGGAGGCAACCCATGCAATTCGTGTATATATTCAGATTTGGTGTGTTTTATTTTTGTGTGTTTAATTTGTGTAGGTAAAGTCACATTTCAGGATGGAAGAAGTTATCGTAAATCTTCACAAGCAGTTTCCTTCTCTCCCTCAAAACTCTCTGATGAAAGTCTACAAAGCTCGCTTGGAATGAATGAGACTTCTGATGATCAAAGGTATTCATAATGACATTCGTTGGTTAATTGAAGCACGAGTCCGAATGGAAGGTGAGTCATCTGAATCTTTTATTTCATATATGCTTGGTTTAGGAAGAAGCACTTATGCTAAAAAGAGAAGAGCTAAAAGAATGGGTGTTTTCTATAAATATACACGTATGACATGTAATACCTGTTGTCGTTCTTTAGGAATGGTGTCTGATAACCGTGAAGATAAAATTAAATTCATTAGGGATGGCTTGAGTAAGGAGTCTTTAGATGACATATCTAAGACTCTTGAGACGCATTCCATTGGATATGTGCATCATTCAATTCACATGTTATATACACAATTCTGAAAAGAAAGACAACATTTAAGTCTCAGGAATCTGAATTTAAAAGACTCTATTTGCCAATTTATAAGAAAATTGGATGGGAAGCTTGTCCCTGACGCATAGACATCATTCAAGCTATTACTTCCTGTAAATATTTTTTCTTTGTATTTATCTAATAATTGTGATTTGTTTTATTTTCTCCGAAAATTCCAGATTTTTTTAATTTCACGGTATTTTTTACTATTTAGCTAATAATTGTCATTTTGTAGGTACTAGTGCTATTATTACTCACCATTTTTCACGTTCTATAAATTCAGCTCATCATTACATTCTTGAAGACATCCAGAGTTGAGAAATAAAAAAATGGAAGCCATTTCAAGAAGATGAGTTGTAAATATCTGTGTGTTTTACGGTACTAGTGCTGGTTCTAAACCAGAATTCGTAGCGGCAGCACAGGAATTGGGTCGAGTCATAGTGAAAGGAATATACACCTAGTATATGGTGGTGTCAATCTTGGACTAATGGGGTACGTTTCAAGGCCGTACAGGAAGAAGGTAGTTAAGTTATGGGAATCATCCCAAAATCTTTGGCAGAGGTGAATCTTATAGGACCATCAAACGGAGAGGAACTTATCGTACCAGGTATGTCTGAACGACTGGTAGAAATGATTAACCATGCTGATGCTTTTATTGCTTTGCCAGGTGGCTTGGGTACGATGGAGGAAATTTTTACAGTATTATCTTGGGCGAACTTGAATATACACCCGAAATTGATTGGACTGTTTAATGTTGATGGATTTTATGATTTTCTTTGTGTGTTTCTTGATGATGACCGGAGAAATGGATTCGTGTTGAAGCCTGTAAAAGATATCTCTTCACTGCGAGAACTGCCCATGATTTAATTGACCAACTTTTAGCCTTTGAACCACAAATTGAACCTATCTTTTCCAAGATTAACTGGTTTGATAATGATCGTGGTAAGAAGCGTCAGATAAATCTAGATCTTAACCTTTAATTTTCTTTTTAGATATAGAATTTCAGCTAACCAGTTATTGTCTTCTAAACTCTTCTTCTTCATTTTAAGACATTAGGGACAATGTCTCAATTAGGTTTGGGGGTGGGGAATAGTTGACTAGTATCTTGTATTTATTTTTCGCTGTGTTGTTTTTATTTGATTTTTCGTCAATTTTTTTCAAAATTCAAAAAAAATATTAAAAACATATTTGTTTTTTTGTTTTTTTGTTTTTAATTTGACTAATCAGGTGGAAATTGGTGTGAGATAAATGTGTAAGGAATTTCCACTCCTGAGACGTATCTCAACCTATTTCGTAACAAGTTAATTTTGTTTATTTTCTTTTGAATTATTTAATTTGTGAATTCTACATAATACTGACTAAATTGGATCTTCATATGCTCAGTTGACAGGTATTATCAACATGCATGGTAACATACGACCATGAGTTGTAAGTGAAAAGTTTGTAAAATTCAGTGCTCTAGTTTAATTGGAGGAAGCATCTAAAAAAAACAATGAAAAAAACCATATGAGATCCGAGTTATTAAGTCTGTAAGGGTGTTTTAACACCTAGTGCCCTAAAGCCAACTGGTTTGGGAGTCACTGGCCCAAAGCTTGCTACATGGATCAAAGATGTTATAAAAAAAAACACATCTGAGATCTGAGTAATTAAGTCCGTTGAGGTGTCTTAACACCTAGTGCCCTAAAACCAACTGGTTTGGGAGTCACTGGCCCAAAGCTCGCTACATGGATCAAAGATGTTATAAAAAAAGAGATATCTGAAATCCTAGTAATTAAGTCTGTAAGGGTGTCTTAACACCTAGTGCCCTAAAGCCAACTGGCTTGGGAGTCACTGACTCAAAGCTCGCTACATGGAAGATATTGTAAAAAATAAATCCATTGCCAAAAAAAAGGGTGTGAATTCTGATATAATTTTAGGACAAAAATATTACTCTCTTTTCAACTACACTTAAAAATATTGTGGGCACAATGATTTGATTAATACATTGTTGGTTGTGTATACGAAGAATAGTAAAAAATAATAAGAATTTACTTATTTGGTAATTAGAAAGAAAGAAAACAACTATTAACTTGGATAAGAAGTTTCACTTGTTTAGTCACTACCTTGTTTATTCTCTTTAATCTTGTCTTTTAGCTTTTGTGTGCATTAGATTGATGTTTGTGGGTATCGTCACTGTAAGCCCTCATGAGACTACAACTCATCCACTAGGGACACCTAGGGGTTTAAAGGCTTGTTGCATACGCTAAATGCAACCCTGATCCCTACGAAAGTGGCTTAGTTTAATTTTTAATTATTTGTTACATTTTATTTTGTTGTTTTTCTCGAGGACTAGCAAAATGTTAGGTTTGGGGGTGTGATGAGCGAAAAATATATCATTATTTACCACCCCTTTTACTTAATATTTTGTATAGTTTCTCGAGTTTTATGAACGTTTTGATGTGTTTTAGTTTATTTTACAAATAAAATAAAATCGAGACTTAATGGAATCAATCAGGACGAAATGTGAAACAAATAAGGGCAAAAAATGGACTTGATATTTTGATTTTGGAGATTGGAAAACTGAAATGGCGTTCTAACGAAGTACAATTTCGGAAATTCCAACTTTGCACAATTGTCGTATTTTGGCCATAACCTTCTACTCCGATATCGGATTGAGGTGATTCAAGTTCCATATTAAATAAGACTCAAATATCTACAATTTTTAAGTTCATAATAATTTCGAATTCTGAAGTTTCCATGACCGAAATTGATAAAATATTCGGAAGTGTGTTATGTGTAATTATTTAAGTAATTTTCAAAATAAAAAATAAAAAAATAAAAATTTTCAAACTTCCACCAAACATGCCATGTTTGGTGCCATGTTTGGTGCCATATTTGATGACATGTTTGGTGCCATGTTTGGTGGAGCAATTGGTGGAGAAATTGGTGGAAGCCTTTAGATTTGCCGATAAATATCAAGCTAAACTTTGTAAATTTTTCATGCTTTCTTTGGAGGAATTTCTCCATGAAAAACTAAAGGAAAGTGTCTTGTATATTTATTTAAGTTTTCTTGTATTTTTTTTTATTTAATTAATAAAATTTTGTGTGTTTTCATTTACACCATGAGCAGGTAATCTCATTCTGCTGGGGTGAAAAGTGTGAGACTTTTAATATAATAAATTAGATTAATCTCCCTTTATTTTATTAAAATTTGGATTAATTAGTTTTCGCCTATATGGCCGGTTTAGGTGACAACCTTATTTACCGCTTCTTATGGTCGGTTTTACATTTCAGACGTAGTTTCCGCCTATATGGTCGGCTTAGGTAATAACATTGTTACCGCCTATATGGTCGGTTAGATTTAATTGAGACAAATGGAATTACCACCTTTATGGTCTGGTTAAATATAATTAATTAATCGGTAAACATTGACAATAAGGGAGATTTATAATTTTGAAATATTAAAAGTGGATCATCAACCCCATCATTTTTTTCATTATTGTAATTTCACTTTTATTTATCTCCCCTAGTTATTTTTTATGATGTTTGTTTATTTAAGTGTTTAGTAATCCTAAGTATGTTTTGTAACAAAATATTATCTTGGGGTTATAATGAATTCCAATATCACTGGTTTATAAGGGGTTATTTTCGATTTGGGTAATATAAAGGTTTATTTATTGAGCCTTAGTCTTAATGCTTCTTGTTAACTGGTCATTAATAAGATTGATCTGGTAAACTTAAAATGAACTTGGAAAAGATATTTTAAGTTTAAGGCCCTAGACTCAATAGCCCACGATCTTCCTAAGGATAGATAACCCTTAATAGATTTCTTTCATGATAGGAATATACCTGTCGGGCGGGGGTACCCATAATTGGAACTTAATCTTAATGAATTCAAGTAACTTGGTTGACATAGGAATATGATTAATTGACTTATATTCGATATTTGTATCTGACCATCGGAAGAGGCTTTTGCATAAATTCGTGTTCCAGGTTAATAAACCAATATATTACACAAACATAAAATAACTACTTCATCTTTAAAAGATATTGGAAGAATTCATAACCCTAAATATTTTAATAATATTGATTTTACCTTTAATTCACTTTCGTACTATTTTATTTACTTGTTTTAGTTTTAAGTCACCATCCAATCAAACCAGCAATCTATTAGATACTCATAAACATTTGACTTCATAAATTAATAGTTTAGGTATTAAGTCCTCGTGGGATCGATATATTTTATACTACTTGAACGATACGTGCGCTTGCGTTATACGTGTGTTACAATGCTGGTCAATATTTATGTTAGACATCGATATAAAATTAGAGTTTGGAACTCTAGATAATAGCTTAGAGCTAAGGCTACCATTCTCGAATCACTTGACCACATTTGGGTGACCTGGAATTATTCACGAGTCACTTTATTGTGGGATTCTAGTTTGGTTTGTGTTTTGGATTCAAAATTTACGCAAGTGCGTATTTAGAATAAATTTATATTTTGTAAAAATATTTGATATTTTGAAAAACTTGAATTTTGTTCTATAACATGTGTTGATATTAGTTTTGATGTTAAAAATTTATTTTGGGTATTTTTGAAGTGTTTAAGAAAGATCGGAAGGAATTAGGGCCTTCAGCTCTTCAGCTCTCTTTCCAGAGAGCTGAAGGTTGAAATAAAAAAAAATTTTCTTTGCGCATCATATGCGTATGCGCTACGAATGTTATTTTTCCCCGTTTTTTAGTTTTCGGACTCCGATTCAACCCCAGTATTTTTCAATACACTCGTAATGAAATATAGTATTTCATTAAATTATTTAAAATTACACCCATATTTCATATTCATAGGTTAGACCTATTTCCGCTGCGTGGGGTACCGTTCTGATCCAAGGGGTTCCACGTCTTCCCCAACATAATGGTATCAGTAGCAAGGCTTAACCACACAAAACATGTTGCATGTTAGACATGTATTTGAATTTATACCTCTGTACTTTAATTTCATTATGCACAATTCATATTGGATATGCATTGTCTGTTGTAAATTAAAATTTTAATTTTGACACAATCATGTTAATGACTTGATTGTCATAAATCTCCATTGGTTGAGTGATTAATTTAATTAAGTAATAAGGTATTAATTGTTGGACAATTATGACCCATAGCGTCACTATTTGTACAGATCATGGTGTTGTTGTACAAATTAACTATGTGACAAAGGAGATTGCACTCTTATCATTTGTGATTAGATCACATAGATGTATAAATGATAGGAGGTCCCTATGATTTGTTCCTGGATTGAGAATGATATGAGACAGTATCAGTCCACGAAGGATAAATCATTAATATCCCTAGTCAGAGTATTATCGAGATTGGACATCGATAAATACGTAAAAGACTAGTATTACACTTGTGCGCGTTGTGAGGGGGCCACGACATAGTTCTCATATGTTTGGGTATATGATACTCATGCAAGTTTAATAGGAGGTTGTGTTTTTACCGATGGTACGGGAAACAGCTTCGCTCAGGATAGACCCACTCGGAATTCCATTGGTAGTATGACTATGTGTCTATGGAAGTCCGAAATAAGGGTAAGTGTATTTGGTCTTAACCTGAGACTTGCACCACTAATACTTGCGACAATCAATATACTTTGGTTGCGGTCGTCCAGGGCTTTAACAGGTTCCGTGTACGCCTATGCTGGGTATATTGAGAATCGTAGTGTGTTGGGTGTGATGTCAAGACGGAAGTGTCACTCCAGTCATATGGAGATGATGGTAACGTAGGATACGGTACTAGTTCTCTTAAGTACTGCAGTCATCGGGATAAAATGACAAGGTCATGTTTATCCGATTATAGAGACTAGTTACCAGACATCCGACATGTGCTTCGTACGGGGCAGACACAATTCCAGCCCCAGGTCTAGCACGTGATCATCCGATACTGGATCGACATACATAATACTACATATACTACGCCTGATATAGATCACATATTCCTATAAGGATATTTCTGGAGAATTGGGTAGGCATGGCGCTTTGCTAGAAGCCAACCTTGTCTTGTAAATCGGTATAAACGTAGTACTTGGTACTTATGTGTTCGGATAGTCCGACGACCGTATTTACTGCCAACATATCCGGGGATCTCATGGGTCGCTTCCCGAAGATTCACCGATGATGTATGACTCGCACTTTAAATAATCTGGGATTAATTTAATGAGAGAGAAAATTAATATGGGATTAATTGCGGAGATATTTTATCTGGGATGAAATATAAATTAAAGAGAGATAACGATTAATTTGGAATTAATCGATAGATTAATATATTCGATCTATTAAATGAAATTGGATTTCGACGCGGAATTAAAATTAGATTTTAATTCGGGCGAAAGAGTTAATTTAGAATTAATTCGTTAGCGACGTGAATAGTGATTTCGCTAGGCGTAATCGTTTAATTACGTCGTCAACGGAAAATTCGTTAATTTGGAATTAGCGAACCCGAGCCCGAGATTGTTTGCGAGCGCATTCTCATTTCGAATTCGAATGCGACACGCAAGTCAAATCAAGCGTCAAATCATTAGTCACATCAATTGTCAAATCATATGTCACTTTGAGTGATGTGACAATTGATTGATTAGTTGATGTGAGTTGATGTGAAATGATGCAAGCATTTAATGCTTGACTTTTTGAAATTAAAAAGTGGTAAATGGTTTATTAATTTTGGAAATATAAACCTAATACACTTTTTTATATTCTCTCTCTCTCTGCATACGGTTTCTATGAAAACCCATTTCTTCCATCCTCTCTCTCATTCGGCTTTGAGCCATCTTCATCTTCTTCTCCAAAATCTGGTTCTGCCGAGCATCAAAGAGAAGCAAGAGAGTGATTTTGTTGCAAAATCAAAGTACTAGCACACACTTGAGTCATCCTAAGGTGATAGGGCAGCGTTTTCGTGAGCATGGAATCATTTTTGAAGCTTGAAGCTTGGAGCTTCAATGGAGGTCATCAATGGCCGAATCTTGGAGGAGCTAAATGAGCCACAACCGAGCTGTCCACTGCCAAGGGGAGCTACTGCCGTGACCTTTGAGGGAGATTGAAGGCTTGTGTTCTTCGCGTCGCAAGATCCGTTCATTGTGAGTATGTTTCCGCCATTCCTTTGTTGTATTCACTTGTTTCATGCTTGTTTGTTGATACTAGGATCTAATTAGAAACCAACAATGGTATCTTGAGCTTATATCAAGCATGAAATTTTTAGGGTTTAAAATTGGGCAAAATCGATTTGAGCATGAATTGGTTAAATTGTTTGATTAAGTATGCTTGAATTAGGTTGAATTGAAGTTGTGCATGATCAATTTCAAGAAAATTGGATTTGATCAATTTTCCCCAAAAGCTTTGGCTTGGCCGAAAATGGATAAACCCTAATTGTCTTGGTAATTTTTGTTTTTTGATAATTGGATGACTTAAAACAATTGGGTAATGTTGATTTGAGGTTTAATTGGATTGAATTTTGAATTGAACAATTTTTCCCCAAATTATGGCTTGGCCGAATTCATAGTGATATAAAAAATTCATTGTGATTTTTTGATTTTGATTCATTGGATGAGTTGAAATGATTTGGGAAATGATGATTGTGGATTCAATTGGATTGAAAAACCCCTAATTGCCGAGAAGGATTGAAGCATGAAAATGGGTTTGATTTTGATTAAATTGTGTTGGACACTATTTGATGTTAAATTGCATGATTAATTAGGCTAATTGATGTTTTAGAAATGTTAATTGGGTAATTAATTGTGTATTACACTTAGGTTAATTAATTGTGGAATTTGGAATTTTATAAGTTAATTAATTGGGTTTAAATTGGATTTGGGCCTTAAAGGTTGTAATTGAGCTTTTGGGCTTAGTTGTACCAAGTTAGGTTTAGGCCAATTTGGTTGGATCCAATTGGCCCAAAACCGTATCCATAAAGTCCAATTATGACTTAATGGACCTTAATTATTTAATTGGGCCTAATGGGCCAAAATTGATTTCTGGGCTTATGGGGTAAATCCCGGATTGGATTTTGGTTATTGGTTTGACCCGAGTTGACAAAAAGTCCACGCCTTAAAGAAATTAATTAACAGCCCATTGGACTTTAATTAAATAATATTGGATGTTAATCGGGCTTTGAGACCCGTAACGATTGAATTTGGAATTAAAGTCGTAAAGGTTCGTTAATAAAGTGTAATATTTAATTTGGAATTAAATAGTGAATTAGTATTAAATACAAATTGAATTGGATTTAATTTTGTAGTTTAATTTAATTCAAGAATTCGTACTTTGAGTACTTATTCACAAAATGAGTTTGACTCGAGCAAATCAAATCGTTGTTTGAACATTGGATGATCACTAATTATCAGATTAATTAATTGGATTAGATTGATTGATAACATGCTTGTGTGAATACATGGTTGCGATGCATGAATAATGTATATCGGATGGATATTAGATGGGTGGGGCAATTTTAGAAATTGTTGTAATAAATTTGATTTATTAATTGGACCTGCGTGTCCAGCCTTATTACCTCATTATTCTTTGTATTCTCTTCTCACATATTCCCCTCAATGTAAGTGAGGTTTCTTTAGAATATAGTGTAACGGGTAGAAGTGATACATGTGCTAGCAGGAGAGAGGAATGGGAGAGATTTGATCTAGGATCAATGTGTAAAGTATCCATCCGCATATCATTATTATTTTATCATATGTGCTTTATTATGTGTTTAGAATGCATGTTTAAAGGGTGTATGATGATGAGACCTTAACAAAGATAATAAATTGGTTGCCAATTTGCACGCGAAAAACCCTCGCTAAATATTAAGCGTTTTTCCTTCCATTGA
This sequence comes from Zanthoxylum bungeanum, assembly GCA_019454045.1. Lineage (NCBI taxonomy): Eukaryota > Viridiplantae > Streptophyta > Magnoliopsida > Sapindales > Rutaceae > Zanthoxylum > Zanthoxylum bungeanum. Next base: position 191,681 of record SKCR01025416.1, read on the forward strand.
GTGATTCTTACTCAAGATCCAAGACTGGCATTGGCTTGTTGGCCAAAGTCAAGGCCTTTGTCCGTCGAGGATGTGTTTGAATCACGAGCGCTTTGTTCCATATTGGTGTCTTGTCCAAGTTGTGGTTTGTTGGCCAAAGTCAAGACCACTTCTTGTCCATCGACATTGATTACGAAGCTTTCCATGGTCAATGGGTCGCGCTTAACTGGGATCACTAAGTTTGTTGTGCCAAAGCCAAGGCTTAGTTGATTCAGAGGAAAAATGTTAGGTAATACATTGGATGTATTGGCATATATAAGATATATGTTTCGGACTTGGATGTCCCCCTACTGGATCTAGGAATTGGATTGGATCCAATGATCTTAGAGATCTACCTAGTTAATTATCATACAATTGTTGGCCAAAGTCAAGATTGTGTGATATTTAACGGGATCCTAGCCCACTAGGAAACACGGTTTCCCAGTACTCGACAGAGGGTTAGAGGCTCGCCGAAAAATAGTGGGAGGCAAGAATTGAATTTGCAATATTCGTTTAATAACTTGCCATACGTGCTCATTCAAATTATTTCGTCGTTAAATTAAATGTTAGTTGGACTAATATTTAAATTGTTGTTTTAATAAACAGTTGGACTGTATTATAGTTGATTATATAATTGGATTATAGTAATCAATATATTTGAATTAATTAATTTCAATTAATAGTTGATTTTATAGTTGGACTATAGTAATCAATATAATTGAGGTTAATTGATTTAAATTATATTTGATTATATAGTTGACTATAATAATCATTATAATATATAGTACCACAAATCATTGATTAAATAGTTGGACTATTAGAATCAAGATAAATTGAAAGATTGACATTTAAAACATAATCCTAGGAAAATGTATTTAAATGGTTTAATTTTCAAATTGGGAATTTTTCAGGATGGTCCTGGAAACTAATAAGTTACTTTACTTGATAAAATAACGTATTAGGCCTAAGCCTGGAGTTAAGCAAATAAGTGGAACATGATATTTGGAATATTCATGTAATGATAACTTTAGTGCTTAATCCATTATAATTGTCATAGACTCGTTAATTTCTTTATCAGAACTAAGGATTAGATTATTAAAGTATGATATTGAAATTGAAGGATCTTCATAAATCTATACTTAGATTTTAGAAGTAAATATTGCAATGATGCAAGTAACGTAAGGCACATTTTACTTCGATATTCCAAAGGCCAAGGCTTGGCCAAAGGCTTCTGGAATGTGAAAATGGCAAAGGCAAAATCATTATTTCTTCTGGGAAGATAAAAGGACATATCCCAAGAAGGAATTGAAGACGAGCAAGGCTCTGACTTCAAATATATTTGTCATAAATATGTTCACAACTAATATTAAAATTGGATTTTAGATACTTAGTGTGGTACATAAATATGTACTGATGTTCAGAATCTGCTATGAGCAGGATACTGACTTCAGTTGAGATTAATCTGTGAATTGGAAACGGGATGAAAATCGTTGTTTTAACCGTAGATACCTAAATTTAGGAACTACCTTCGGGTGTGTACTAAATTTGGAAACTGTTATAATGTAACTAGTTTGACTAGAAACATTATCTTTATATATGTGTTTAACCCGTTGCGGTGAACCTTTATATTCTAGAACACTAAAGTGTTTTATTATATAAAGATGATATTGAGATAAACACATTAGATGTGAATAACAGAATTTATATTTTGAATATAAATAAATCTCAATATATAACATGACAAACAAAGCTCAACTGATTTGATCAGAAGAAACTGATGTGGCATTGTTGTCTGGGACACAATTAAAAAGAATCGTATATCCACGCTTTTGAAGAGTGGATACTAGGACTGTTTTGATTCAATTCAAATAAAGTCTACGAATCTAGTTTATTGGGCAAAGTGCCTAAAATACTATTTACTTGGTAAAAGTGCAATTGCCACCGATCTGTTAGCCCTAGTTCATAGTGAAGCAAGTGGGCCCATGTCTAGCTAGGCTAGATGTGGATATGAATATTTCGTGACCTTACGGATGTGGCATCGCGTTATGGTTATGTGTTTCTTTTGAAACACAAATCGGAAACTTTTAAAGTTTCGACACGAAATAGACAACAGATCGGCTATAGTATTATACCGTCACGATAAGACCGTAATGGAAAATACTTAAGCAATAAGTTTCTAATATACTTGAGAGAGTATGTATTCTTTCAAAGAGGACTCCTCCCGGAACACGTCAATCTGACGGTGTGTCCGAACCAGAGAAACCGAATTTTGTTGGACATAATTAGGTTAATCCTGAGTCGCTCTGAGCTACCATTTCCTTCAACGGATAAGCATAAAAAGTGCAGAACTTATTTAGAATAAGGTTCCATTAAAATCTGTTTGACATATATCATATTAGATATGAACAGGAAAGAAACTAGGTTTCTTAATCCTGATAATTTGGGAATGCTAGGCATACGTTTGGATGATACCAAACTAAAACCCAAATCGGATAAGTGCCAATTGTAGGTTATCCCAGGGATACCAAAGTATAGTATTTGTACATCTCACAAGAGAACAATGTAATTGTTGCTCACCATGCGGTTTTCCTAAGAGGAATACCGATATGCAGTGGTAAGTGGGAGGATAGTAAAACTCGATGAAAATCGGAGTAATACTATTCCAAGGCACCGAATCTTAATGGAACATGAATATTTCATCAAGGATGAAACTATACCAATAATCTTCGAATACACAAGAACCGCGTAAGTCAAAGAGAGTCAGAAAACAACCTGGAGTATGGGTTTCTGATCTCACCTTATAAAGATGTTAATCTTTTGAGGAATACCAACTGACTACGTATGAAGAAGTGATACAAGGTATCGACTCCCTATTGTGACAAAGTGTCATGAGTTCGAAATGGATTCCATGTATAACAACTTAGTTTGGACACTAGTTGTTGTACCACAAGGCATTGTGCCTATTGGTACTTATAAGTCTTCAAGGAAGACATACATGGATGACAACATACCAACGTATAAAGCTAGGCTTTTAGCGGAAAGGTATCGTTATCAACATTATGTTGATTTCGATTCAACCTTTTACCTGTTGCCACGGTAAATCCATTTGGATAATGCTTGCTAATGCTGCATGTTTCATTTATGAAATATGTCAGCTGAACGGGAAAATCGCTTTCCTAAAAAAGAAATCTTTTGGAGGATGTTTAAAATATCCTGTCGATTTTGTCGTACCAAAACTAGCAAACAAGGTTTGCAGGTTATTCGATCTATGTTTGGATTAAAGCAATCATAGGTTCTTGGAATTATCATTTTGATGTAATCATAATGGTTTATGATTTAATTCAAAACGAAATGATTCTTGTGTATATAAGGAGGTTAGTGGGAGCGCACTGACAGTGGCTGTCCTATAAATAATGATAATATGTCATTTCTTGGAAATGATATTCCCATAAAACAATCGCTGTGAAAGCTTGGCTTTCATGAAAAACTCTCCGAAAACTGTACATTGAAAAATATACGCGACCTGGTGTCTCATACGCTTTGAGCATATGGATTCACAAACAGGCCAATCCAAGTGATAGTCACTGGATTGAAGTTAAGAACATCCGTTAGTATCTGAGAGATCTAAATATGCTGTCTTAATCTGTGGAGAAGGAGAACTTGAAGTGACTGGGATCACTGTAGCAAGTTTCCTAATCGATAAAACGACTATAAGTCGTAACAACGTACTATACAGTTTGAATAACGGTACAGTGAGCTGGAAATCTTCCTTGCAAGATACTGTTACCGAATAAACAACAAATGCGGATTATTGATGCAGCTGATGCAGCAATAGAAGCCATTTGGGTCAATAACAGATCTAATTAGATTAGATATAATTCTGTTAGCAGCTGAGCTAGGCGTCAGCACAGGCTAAAGGATTAATGGTCTCATCAACGATACAGATAAATATTTCGACTATTCATCTGATTCGTTCAGATCATACATCATGGCGATGTGATGATCGAATAAATCGCATCAGATGATAATCATGCAAATCCACTAACGAAAGCCTTTTCTCAGCAGTTGAGCCAAGCGTACATAGTTCGGGTGTAAGACACTCGAGTGACTGGCTATAGGCCAAGTGGGAGATTGTTGGACAATTATGACCCATAGCGTCACTATTTGTACAGATCATGGTGTTGTTGTACAAATTAACAATGTGACAAAGGAGATTGCACTCTTATCATTTGTGATTAGATCACCTAGATGTATAAATGATAGGAGGTCCCTATGATTTGTTTCTGGATTGAGAATGATATGAGACAGTATCAATCCATGAAGGATAAATCATTAAATATCCCTAGTCAGAGTATTATCGAGATTGGACATCGATAAATACGTAAAAGAATAGTATTACACTTGTGCGCGTTGTGAGGACACAACAACATAGTTCTCATATGTTTGGGTATAGGATACTCATGCAAGTGTAATAGGAGGTTGTGTTTTACCGATGGTACGGGAAACAACTTCGCTCTGGATAGACCCCCTCGGAATTCCATTGGTAGTATGACTATGTGTCTATGGAAGTCCGAAATAAGGGTAGGTGTATTTGGTCTTAACCTGAGACTTACACCACTAATACTTGCGACAATCAATATACTTTGGTTGCGGTCGTCCAAGCTTTAACAGGTTCCGTGTACGCCTATGCTGGGTATATTGAGAATCGTAGTGTGTTGGGTGTGATGTCAAGACGGAAGTGTCACTCAGTCATATGGAGATGATGGTCACGTAGGATACGGTACTAGTTCTCTTAAGTACTGCAGTCATCGGGATAAAATGACAAGGTCATGTTTATCCGATTATAGAGACTAGTTACCAGACATCCGACATGTGCTTCGTACGGGGCAGACACAATTCCAGCCCCAGGACTAGCACGTGATCATCCGATACTGGATCGACATACATAATACTACGTATACTACGCCTGATATAGATCACATATTCCTATAAGGATATTTCTGGAGAATTGGGTAGGCATGGCGCTTTGCTAGAAGCCAACCTTGTCTTGTAAATCGGTATAAACGTAGTACTTGGTACTTACGTGTTCGATAGTCCGACGACCGTATTTACTGCCAACATATCCGGGGATCTCATGGGTCGCTTCCCGAAGATTCACCGATGATGTATGACTTGCACTTTAATTAATCTGGGATTAATTAATGAGAGAGAAAATTAATATGGGATAAATTGCTGAGATATTTTATCTGGATGAAATATAAATTAAAGAGAGATAACGATTAATTTGGAATTAATCGATAGATTAATATATTCGATCTATTAAATGAAATTGGATTTCGACGCGGAATTAAAATTAGATTTTAATTCGGGCGAACGAGTTAATTTAGAATTAATTCGTTAGCGATGTGAATAGTGATTTCGCTAGGCGTAATCGTTTAATTACGTCGCAACGGAAAATTCGTTAATTTGGAATTAGCGAACCCGAGCCCGAGATTATTTGCGAGCGCATTCGCATTTCGATTTCGAATGCGACACGCAAGTCAAATCAAGCGTCAAATCATTAGTCACATCAAGCGTCAAATCATATGTCACTTTGAGTGATGTGACAATTGATTGATTAGTTGATGTGAGTTGATGTGAAATGATGCAAGCATTTAATGCTTGACTTTTTGAAATTAAAAAGTGGTAAATGGTTTATTAATTTGGAAATATAAACCTAATACACTTTTTTATATTCTCTCTCTCTCTGCATACGGTTTCTATGAAAACCCATTTCTTCCCGCTTCTCTCTCATTCGGCTTTGAGCCATCTTCATCTTCTTCTCCAAAATTTGGTTCTGCCGAGCATCAAAGAGAAGCAAGAGAGTGATTTTGTTGCAAAATCAAAGTGCTAGCACACACTTGAGTCATCCTAAGGTGATAGGGCAGCGTTTTCGTGAGGATCGAATCATTTTTGAAGCTTGAAGCTTGGAGCTTCAATGGAGGTCATCAATGGCCGAATCTTGGAGTAGCTAAAAGAGCCACAACCGAGCAGTCCACTGCCAAGGGGAGCTACTGCCGTGACCTTTGAGGGAGCTTGAAGGCTTGTGTTCTTCGCGTCGCAAGATCCGTTCATTGTGAGTATGTTTCCGCCATTCTCATTTGTTGTATTCACTTGTTTCATGCTTGTTTGTTGATCATTGGGACCTTAGCAAACACCAACATTAATAATTTTGGAGCATTATTGTATATTTCGTCTTGTTAATACGAAGATGAATGAGTTAGTGTGAGGGTATAAGTGCTCGAAACTTAGGTCGCTCCGGTAAAACATTAGATGTAGTGTGATGGGTTAACGTAGTCACCCAATATCGTCATTAGTATGAGGGTGTATATACGATTCTCATTAGTGCACATTGACAAGTATACACCTATAACACGTCTTAATCCAATATCGTCATTAATGTGAGGATAAGAAACTGTTCAGGACCAAACTAGGAGTCACATGAATTGATTGACCTTGTAGGTCTACCTAATGAGTTTATAAAGGCCAATATCATCATTAGTGTGAGGCTAGAGTAAATGTCATGGGATCCACTTCCTGCTATGAAATTTTGATAGTCAAATTTCTATTTTTCCGTTAAAGGAGATTATAGAATTACGTAAAGTAGTGGGAGAGCACTAATAGATTTAAAATTCCATAATCAATAAGTGTTTTTATATTGAAATGAAACATATACTGCTAGTGTTTAAATGTCGTCTTGTAGAAGGCTGCCGCAAATCCATTACCGTAACTTTTGGATAAGTAGTCTTGAACTACTTAGAATATTAGATGAACATCTGCATTGACTTGGAATCAGAACGATTGAGGTATGTTACACACAATCTAATGTCTGTCGAATTTACTTCGAATTTGCTTAGATTGTACATAGATGTACCAAATGTTTGGTGCATTATAAGAGCACTTAAGGAGTTGTTCAAAACAAATCAAGAAATTGATATATTTTGAAGGTCTAAGGAATTTTTTCATGCTATGCCCAAAGATAAATGAGTGGTTAACATTCATGTTTGGAACATGATTGACCAGATCCGATATATGGAATGACAGGACATTTAGATAGATGATTGGCTAGGCCAATATATGATCTTGTCTTATTTACCTAGTACATATGTTGGCTTTGTGATGCATTCGATGCAAGCCATATATGAAGAGTTTCATAATATGTTACGCTAGGCATAACATGATTTGAAGAAAGAGAATCTCACTTTGTACCTCCATGGTAGAGCAAGCTCATCAAAGATTTCTAGGAAGTCTAAGAAGATTACAATAGGATATAAGAAGAAAGATTTCAAGAAACAAACTGCAAGACCGCTCGTAGCTCGTATGCATGTCTACACTGCAAGAAGTCTGGACACTGGTAGAAAGATTGTCCAGAGCTGAAAGGAAAAGCAGGAATCCCAAATACGCTTGTATTTTTCCTATTATTGACATCTCATTAGCCTTAGATGCAAATAGTGATTGGGTGTTAGACACCAATAGTCCTACTCATATTTGCAACTCCATAAGGGTTAATAGAAGGCTAAACATATGAGAGATCCAACTTAGAGTTGGCAATGGCGCGTCATTGGATATCAGAGCCATATGAACAAATGTTCTAGATCTCCATAATGAATGTAAATTATATTTACATGAATTTTTTTATATGCCATCTCTTATCAGATAAATAATATCTTAACTGATATTAGATAAAGAAGAATATAAAATAAACATTAAATATGGTGCTTTATGTTTATATGATAAAGACAATGTTCTTAATCTAACGGTCATTACATTTTGGAAACATCTAGAGATGCCTTTAATATATTGGAAAATACAAGTAATATATATGAAATAAATAATACAAAATTAAGACATATGAAATTGGGCCACATAGGTGTTAGACGTCTATAAAATCAGTAATGGATGGTTTGATTGAAAATCTTACCTTAGATCCTTATCCGATTTGTGAGTCATGTTTCCTAGGGAAAATGACATAGATCCCATTTCTTAGTGTTGGGCACCGTTCTAAAAATTTATTGGAACTAATAAACAGCGATGTGTGTGGTCCATTAAGTTATGCCGCTCATGTTGTTTATACATACTTCGTGACTGTAGGATCGAAGTAGGGTTTACCGCTATGCCTATGATGTTCGGTGACCACGACACTGTTGGGCTCGCAGCTCGTAGAGAGTACGGATTAGCCCACAGGAGACTAAACCGGAGAATAAAGGAGTCACCACCCAGTGTGAACTGGGAAAGATTTAAGGCCGCACTCACCCCTCGCAAGGGAAGATCTCCTACCATTGGGTTCAGAATGGTCCCTTACTTATGGCAGTATAATGGATGGGTTCACACAATGGTATAGCCAAGTCTTAATGCGATTCAAGCATAAGAGCGAATAAAAATGTAATAACATACCCAACCAAAATAATAATCATAATAACATATTTCCAAAAGCATATTAAATTAAAAAATACGAGATGCGATAACGAAAATTATAATAAACAATCAAAAGTAGGAAAAACATCAATAAATAAATAGCAAACAAATAGGAGGGGTTAATCACGTATATACGAGTATTTTTCGAGTGGCACGTGGAGTTGTATCCTAAGTATAGACTGCACTACCGTCCATTAGGATTCGGCTACAGAATTTACGTCTAGGTTTCCATCCGATATACCACAAGGGATAATAACATACATAATCATCAATGCAATGTAAACGGACAAAAAAATAGACATGAAAACATATAATAATGCATATACGTATAATCATCAACATGAACAAAAAATAAATAAAAGAAGGGCGAAGTAATAAAACAAAAATAAAAGTGAATAAATAGATAAAAAAAAGATAAATAACGAAATGCCAAAGAAAAATGTGGCTAGAAATTTGGCCGTCTTTGATGTAGGACTTTGCATACCCGGCTGGACATATTTCACGTCTAGCCAGGCATGCAGCGCCCGGAACTATGAAATAAATATGGTAGGGGTGCCCTCAGGTCTTACATTTTAAGTTGCTTTCTTGGAAGTGCGTTAGGCCATCGTCGAAAGGATCAGAGTTTGGTTTCAAGGTTTGGTTTCAAGGTTTGTTGTTTCTGGCTGCTGGTTCACTATTTCTGCTCGCTGGTTTGCTATTTCTGGTTGCTAGTTTGCTGTTTATGCTCAGTGTTTTACTATTTTTGCTCACTGGTTCGCTATTTCTGCTCGTTGTTTTACTGTTTCTGGTTCTGCTTCATGCTGTTTCTCCTCTTTGCTCGCTGTTTTAGTTTTTGGTTCACATTTTTCACGCTGCTGATGGCTTTTCACGTCGCTGATTTTGCTTCTGGTTCGCTGTTTCTGCTTATGGTTCATGGCTTACACGTTGCTGGTTGCTTTTCATGCTGCTTCTTTCTGTTTTGGTGGTTGGCTGGTTGTTTTCTTTTGGTGGTTGGCTGTTTTTGGTGATGGCTAGTTTCAGTGATGAATGGTTGTTTTTTTTTCTTTTTTGTTATTTTTTTACTTTTGGTTTCTGGTTGTTTTTCGGTCAAGCCTCACACCTAGGGTTCTCCTTTTTATGTTCAGATTTTTAGTGGTTCCCTAAGGGTTTTCCTCCAAGTTGTTTTATCTCTTCCTTTGATGATGACTTGGTCCAATTTTTTTCTAATGATTTGAAGGGATCTCCAAATATGGAAAAAAATCATGTTGATTTAAGAGATATATTATCAATTTATTTAGGGAATAAAATCTCATAAATTTGATGATGAGGAGATCTCGAATCTTGTTAAATTGGTAAAGATGGGATTTCAAATCTTTAAGTTTGGCAAGAAGGGGATTTCAAATCTTGTTAAATTGGAAAGTGTTGATGAGGGGATTTGAGTGTGTGGGCCAATTGCATGGGGTTTTGGGCCGTAGGGACTGATGCTAAGGCTTTAAGCAGAAACTGACTGAGCGAATTCGAGGTTGGCTAATGAGTTCGAATCCGATAAGGTGCTAATTTTGGAGGTTTTCCTTCTTTTCGGCATTCATTTTTCACAACTTTCGCAACTTTTCAGGTAGTTCCTCCATACGAGGTTCATCATCGGGCTCATGTAAAAATGCAATGTCTAGAGTCACCCCCACTTTGATGGGGTTTGTGCAGTTTGTGACAGTGGCAACCCTATCAAAGTCATGCATGTATTTTTACTTACTTGGTCTGTCGGCCATTGCCGAACTTACCTGTTGTTTCGCTACTTTAATGAGCTGCTTCGACCTCTGGGATTCATGAGTTGATGGCGAGGTACTTCGACCCCTGAGATTCATTCTCGAACCACACTGAGTGTAAGATGCTTCGATCTCTGAGATTCATCGATGGCGAAGTGCTTCGACCCCTGAGATTCATTCCCGAACTGTGCTGGGTGTGAGATGTTTTGATCTCTGGGATTCATTCTCGAACCGACGGTGAGGCGCTTCGACCCCTATGATTCATTCCCGAACCGTGCTGGGTGTGAGATGCTTCGATCTCTGGGATTCATTCCTGAACTAAGTTGAGTTGATGGTAAGGTGCTTTGACCCCTAGGATTCATTCCTGAACCATGCTGGGTGTGAGATGGTTCGATCTCTAGGATTTATTCCCGAACTGACGGTGAGGCGCTTCGACATCTGGGATTTATTCCCGAACCGTACTGGGTGTGAGATGCTTCGATCTCTGGATTTCATTCCCGAAATAAGTTGAGTTTGAGATGCTTCGATCTCTGGGTTTCATTTTCGAACTGACGGCGAGGTGCTTCGAGCCCTGGGTTTCATTCCCGAATCGTGCTGGGTGTGAGATGCTTCGATCTCTGTGATTCATTCCTGAACTAACGGTGAGGTGCTTTGACCCATGGGTTTCATTCCTGAACCGTGCTGGGTGTGAGATGATTCGATCTATGGGATTCATTGAGTTGATGGCGAGGTGTTTCGACCCCTGGGATTCATTCTCGAACCATACTAGGTGTGAGATGCTTTGATCTCTGGGATTCATTCTCGAACTGACGGCGAGGTGCTTCGACCCCTGGGTTTCATTCCCGAACCGTGCTGGGTGTGAGATGCTTCGATCTTTGGGATTCATGGAGTTGATGGCGAGGTACTTCGACCCTTGAGATTCATTCCCAAACCATACTGGGTGTGAGATGCTTCGATCTCTTGGATTTATTCCCGAACTGACTTGAGTGTGAGATGCTTCGATCTCTAGGTTTCATTCCCGAACTGACCGGTAGGTGCTTCGACCCCTGGGTTTCATTCCCAAACTGTGATGGGTGTGAGATGCTTCGATCTCTGGGATTCATTCCCGAACTGACGGCGAGGCGCTTCAACCCCTGGGATTCATTCCCGAACTGAGTTGAGTGTGAGATGCTTCAATCTCTGGGTTTCATTCCCGAACTAACGGCGAGGTGCTTCGACCCCTGGGTTTCATTCCCGAACTGTGTTGGGTGTGAGATGCTTCGATCTTTGGGATTCATTCCCGAACTGACGGCGAGACGCTTCGACCCCTGGGATTCATTCCCGAACTGAGTTGAGTGTGAGATGCTTCGATATCTGGGTTTCATTCCCGAACTGATGGCGAGATGCTTCGACCCCTGGGTTTCATTCCCAAACTGTGCTGGGTGTGAGATGCTTCGATCTCTGGGATTCATTCCTGAACTGACGGTGAGGTGCTCTGACCTCTGGGTTTCATTCCTGAACCGTGCTGGGTGTGAGATGCTTCGATCTTTGGGATTTATTGAGTTGATGGCGAGGTGCTTCGACCCCTGGGATTCATTCCCGAACCATACTGGTGTGAGATGCTTCGATCTCTGGGATTCATTCCCGAACTGATGGTGAGGTGCTTCGACCGCTGGGTTTCATTCCCGAACCGTGCTGGGTGTGAGATGCTTCGATCTTTGGGATTCATGGAGTTGATGGCTAGGTGCTTTGACCCTTGAGATTCATTCCCGAACCATATTGGGTGTGAGATGCTTCATCTCTGGGATTCATTCCCGAACTGAGTTGAGTGTGAGATGCTTCGATCTCTGGGTTTCATTCCCGAATTGATGGTGAGGTGCTTCGACCCCTGGGTTTCATTCCCAAACTGTGCTGGGTGTGAGATGCTTCTATCTCTGGGATTCATTCCCGAACTGACGGCGAGACGCTTCGACCCCTGGGATTCATTCCCGAACTGAGTTGAGTGTGAGATGCTTCGATCTCTGGGTTTCTTTCCCGAACTGATGGCGAGATGCTTCGACCCCTGGGTTTCATTCCCGAACTGTGTTGGCTGTGAGATGCTTCGATCTTTGGGATTCATTCCCGAACTGACGGCGAGACGCTTCGACCCCTGGGATTCATTCCCGAACTGAGTTGAGTGTGAGATGCTTCGATCTCTGGGTTTCATTCCCGAACTGATGGCGAGATGCTTCGACCCCTGGGTTTCATTCCCGAACTGTGCTGGGTGTGAGATGCTTCGATCTCTGGGATTCATTCCCGAACTAAGTTGAGTGTGAGATGCTTCGATCTTTGGGTTTCATTCCTGAACTAAGTTGAGTGTGAGATGTTTTGATCTCTGGGTTTCATTCCCGAACTGACGTCATGGTGCTTCGACCCCTGGCTTTCATTCCCAAACCATGCTGGGTGTGAGATGCTTCGATCTATGGGTTTCATTCCCGAACTGACGGCAAAGTGCTTCGACCCTTGGGTTCCATTCCCGAACCGTGCTGGGTGTGAGATGCTTCGATCTATGGGATTCATTTCCGAACTGACGGTGAGGTGCTTCAACCCCTGGGATTCATTCCCGAACCGTGCTGGGTGTGAGATGCTTTGATCTCTGGGATTCATTCCCGAACTAAGTTGAGTGTGGGATGCTTCGATCTTTGGGTTTTATTCATGAACTAAGTTTAGTGTGAGATACTTTGATCTCTGGGTTTCATTCCCGAACAGACGGCATGGTGCTTCGACCCCTGGGTTTCATTCCCGAACCATGCTGGGTGTGATATGCTTCGATCTCTGGGTTTCATTCCAGAACTGACGGCGAGGTGCTTCGACCCCTGGGTTTCATTCCCAACCGTGCTGGGTGTGAGATGCTTCGATCTCTGGGATTCATTTCCGAACTGACGGCGAGACGCTTCGACCCCTGAGGTTGATTCCCGAACCGTGCTGGGTGATGGCGTTTTGGTCCACCTGCGTGACTTTTCGATCCACTGGGGAGTTTTTTTCCATGATGATGAGGTGCTTCGACCTCTGGGATTTATTCCCAAACTGTTGATAATGTGGGCCTCGACCCTGGGATTCATTCCCAAAATTGTTGATAATGTGAGCCTCGACCATATGATTCATTCCTGAATTATCGAACTGATGGTAGTGAGGCACTTCTACCCCTGATCCGTCCTCATTCTCGAGGCTCTCTGCTCGTCCTCATTCATGAGGCTGTTCTCCATTCCCGGAGTTCTTTGTTTTCATTCCTGAGGTTGCTTTATTCTTCTCCATTTTCGGAGTTGCTCGTCCTCATTCCCTAGGTTCTTCTCAATTCTTGGAGCTGCTCGTCCTCGCTGTTTTTTCTTTAAAGCCTGCGAACACAAAACAAAAATTATGTGTATGCGACATGTGTGCATATATGCATAGATGCATTCCCTATTCCGATGGGGTTTCTCTGTCCTATTGGCTTGATGTCATCTTTGGTTAGGCATTCCTTGCGTTAGAGGATTTTCTTCACCCCTTTAGGAATCCTTCCGGCCTTTGCTTCCCCTTACAGTTTCATTCTGCCAATTCTCCTCCGGTGATTGCTTAGTTCTCTTTGGTCCCATGGCTCAAGATCCCACTGTGTCCCTTTTTCGCGGGGTGGTAAACTGGTCATCCCCAGACCTGGTTCAGTTTTATACTCTTCGCTACCTGCACCGGGTCAAAGTGCATTACATCTTTTTGAAAGCGACCTCATCCTTTTGGGATACTGAAAATCATGTCTTTCGATTCCCAGATTTCGAAATATGCCTTCTCCCCGAGGAGTTTACTGTCGTTCTCGGCTTGTATTTTTCTCTTTCTACCCTTCTCGGATACTGAAAATCATATCTTCCGATTCCTGAAGCTTTCCTTCGTTGTCCTGAGAATGCTGAAAATGTACTGCCTTGTGCTTCGTCCATTGAGTTACATCATTTTACGTGTATCTTCTAGGGTGGAGGTAGGGTCCCATCCTTGGAGGAGTGTAGTCTTGTTTTGTATCTTGGCGCAATACCTCTTAATGGGTTGTGATAGTATGAGAGGCGACTATCTTTTGCCTAAGCTGTCATTTCATATTTTAACTTAGCGGATTACTCCATCTTGCTTGAGTCGCCTTTTTAGGTTTTTAACTCAGCGAGCTAAAAAAAATTTTCTTTCTTTTTTTTTCTTTTTCATATTTGTCCTCATTCTCGAGGCTCTTTGCTCATCCTTATTCCCGAGGTTGTTCTCTATTCTTAGAGTTGCTCGTCCTCATTCCCGAGATTCCTCTCCATTCTTGGAGTTCTTCTCCTAGATCTCCTGACCTCGGTCCAGCATCTAAGAAACAAAAGACGAGATTTGTAATTACTTGACTCTAATATTTCCCGGTTAGCTGAGATTTATGCAATCTATGAACATCTTGAACATTTATTTCAATAAAGGCGTTTGCATTACTTCTTGGTACATATGTAGGAAGTAATGAACTGTATTGCAAGGATACCTCTTGTAGGCATTGCATTTTTGCATGTGAAACCCGATGATGAGTCTCATTTGGAGGCACTACCTTTTGAGTCACGAAAGTCGCGGGAAACGGATATCGGAAGGGGAAATTCAGAATAAACAAGCTCACTGTCTTCGTTAGTGCTGTGTTCGTTACTTCGTTCGAACGGCAACCAGATTGCGGGTGTTCGTGTCGCGTTCGAGGAAGCGTTCGAACGGTGTCGGTAATTCTGGTTTTGCTGCTAGCCTCACGCCCAGCCCATTTAGCTCCCCAAAGCCCATAAAACACATCCCAAATTAAATAAATAAATATTAATTTAAACATTAAACATTAAATAAAATATTTAACCATTACCAATTAAATAAAATATTTACCTAACTTAAACTAAAATCATGCCTAATTTAAATAATTTGAATATATTATATACTAAAACTAAAAAGAAGATATGCCTAATTAAAATCAATCCTAACAATTAAAACAATCATATATTTGACTTCCTAATCTAATAAGATAATTACCAATCTAAAATATTTGTATTCCTAAACCAACACAAATTAAATATTACAATTCCTAATCTAGCCAAACATGTCCCCCAATCAAATCCATGCTTTCCTTACCTAGCACTAAATCATATCCTTATTGAATGCACCAAATCCCTTCCTTGTGAGACAAGGTGAAGCCCTAACCTTCTCTATATAAACAACCCCTAACCAAAGCCATGACCCCCCTGGTCACACAACCTAAGTCACGCCCAAGCCCTAGAAACACACTAAGACTCACAGCCAAAGCAAGAAATCAAGACAGAAAATTTCTCTCCATCTCATCCTCCTTAGCCGTGAACACCATCTCCCTTGCACCCCTCCATAGCCGAATTCTGTAGCCAATACAACCACCAATACAGCCCCTAACCCACCACTGCACTGTTTTACACGCCCAACACAGCAGCAAAATCACCTAAAACAGCCCCCAAACACTAAAAAAAACTGCACTTTTTAATCTTAAAAATAATCACATACAACTGCACTAAAGAACCCCACAAACTTGGAATAGTTCATTGAAAACGTTTAACAAGTGGCCCGTGCAGTGAGCAGCAAGACAGAGGCCGAATAGGAGCAGAACGGAGTTCGAACCGCAAGCAAAACAGCAAAGCAGTGAGCTAGGACGCTGAACCAGTGAACCAGAAAAGTTGCGAGCTTTACCCCTTCCGATCTTCGTGAAACGCGAGTCCGAGAGACGGCTTAAAAGGTTAGACCTGAGGGTACTTTTCACACCCATCTCTACGTGATTTTTGTTGTTTATTTTGGATTATATTTTACTTATTCGTTGAATCCTGTTTATGTATGATGTGTGTTGTGGGTATGGGATGAATGAGAAATGTGTTAACTCTCGCGGTATATCGGATGGAAACCCGGACATAAATTTCATAGCCGATTCCGAATGGACGGTAATATGATCTGTACTCGGGACACAACTCCACGTACCGCTTGAGTAAACGGCACTATCTTTTGCCTTGTGTTGCTTTGGTTTTTTATTTTTCGTCACTTGAATTCTGTATGTTGTTTATTTATGCATGATTCAATCAAGCGCATGGGCTTAGTGAGTTAGTCCAAAGGTCCTCTATTTGAGAGACGAAGAGCCGAAAAGGCCACCTTTGTGACACCACTTTGCCGCGCCGGTTGATGTGTGTTCGGTTGGATGCAAGATACGTTCAATCGGGCATACTTAGTTTGATATTATTGATTTTATCTTTTATGCATGGTTCAATCAAGCGCATGGGCTTAGTAAGTGGAATGAAAGATCCCTTATGGGGAGGGGTTAAAACCCTTTACCACGATGCTTTGCCGCGCCGGTTGATGTGTGTTCGGATTGGATGTAAGATGTGTTCAATCGGGCATACTTGGTTTTGATATGATTGGCTCTATTTTTGTATGTGTGATGTGACGCGCATGGGCTTAGTATGTTGGTCTAAAGGTCCTCTCTTTGAGAGACCAAGAGCCCCAAAAGGCCACCTTTACGGCAGTACTTCGCCGCGCCCCTTTATTTTGTTGTTTATGTATTGCGTCCCATTTCATGCATCAGGTCTGTTCCCGTTCGAACGCGTTTACGAACGCAACTCGAACGCGCATACATTTTGCCTTATCATGCATCAGGTCTCATTTCCGTTCGAACGCGTTCACGAACGCCATACGAACGTGAGCATTCTGTTTCATTTCCGTTCGAACGCGTTAACAAACGCCATACGAACGTGAGCATTCTGTTTCATTTCCGTTCGAACGCGTTAACAAACGCCATACGAACGTGAGCATTCTGTTTCATTTCCGTTCGAACGCGTTTACGAACGACACGAACGCGAACACACTGAACTGAGACATATTCATCACATGCCACGTATAATTGTTTCTTAGGTGATTTTTTATGGAACCACACATAGTCATTCTTATCTTTGTGCACATAATAATGAAAAGCATGTTTATTCCATTAGTTGCGTCGTTTGCCTTAGTCTTGATTTAACGCATTACGATTCATATGCCTATGCCATGATGACTTTGGAGTATTATTTCTTGTGATATATCGGATGGAAACCCAGACATAAATTCCGTAGCCGATTCCGAATGGACGGTAATGCGGTCTGTACTTGGGATACAATTCCACGTATCACTTGGAAAAGTGCTCACATGTATGCTTGTGCGGATATTATGTATGCTTGTGTTTTCATGAATATGATATGCTGAATGAAGTTGTATGTTCATTGTTACTTTGAGGTATTTTAGACATGTGTTATTAGATATGAGATATATGTGAAATGTATGTATGAGTGTTATTTTGTACCCATGAATATAGAAGCATGATATTCTTAGGAATAAGTGTTACTTAAGCCTGATTAAATTATTATGTAAATCCTTTCATTACAATTGACATAAGTAAGGGACCATTCCGAACCCAACGGTTTGAGGTCTTCCCTTGCGAGGGGTGAGTGCGGCCTTAAATCTCATTTCCCGGTTCACACCGGGTGGCGACTCCATTATTCTCCGGTTTAGTCCCCCGTGGCTACTCCGTACTCCCGACCGGGCCGCGAGCCCGGGACAGCATGCGTCGCCCCAGATTTCTGTGTTCCCACAGTCTGGCGACTCCACTGGGGATAGAGAATCGGCCCCGAAATATTGTCTTGTGATGTTTGGATTTATGTTTTAATTGACCGTGTCTATAGTGGATAAAGTGAGGGTTTAATCAAAGGCATTTTAAGGCTAGGTAATGGTTTGGTGTCTTCCTTCATTCACTACCTTTCTAGAAGGAAAAGCTGTGAAGGCACCTAGATAGCCATCTACTTGTAGCCTATTGTGATGGACTAATTTGGAGGACTCGTTGTTTATTCCTGACAACAAGCGATAAGAGCCTAAGAGGCTTGGGTATTTAAGTGAGCCTCGCTCCACCTTCCCTCTGGGGGATCTACGGGAAATCCATTTGACAGTCCGTCACACACCATAGCTCATTGGCACGTACCTTAGTGTATAAAAAGGGTGCGCTCACTTGGTTGCTCGAACCCTTGAGTGGGGAAACCTAGTTGTGGGCCATCCTTCGCCGGTGAGAGCTTTTGTCTATACTCTTGCTAACCCACCCATAGACCGGGTTGGCTAAAGTAACAATTATTTCCTTGAATATGTGCTTGTGGACCATCCTCATTTGGATGCGGTTGGACTATTGTCAGAAATGCGGGCTTGCTGGGCCATTTAAACTGGGGCAAGTTCACACCTTATGACTATTAGGCCAAAAGCTTCTGAAATGTTGATGGGCCACTTTGTAAAAATTATTATGTCATGTTTGCATCATCTTTCTTTTATGCTTGTGTTTGGGAACATCGTTGTTTGGATCCATTTGGACCATTTATCATGGGATATGGGCTTGTTGGGCCATTTAAACTGGGACAAGAACACATCTTATGACGATTGGGCCAAAAGGCTTCTAAATAACAATGGGCCATTTTATGATTGTGTTCGGAATATTATCATTTGGATTTAGTTGGGCTCTTTGCCATAAGACATGAACTCGTTGGGCCATTTAAACTGGGACGGGTTCACTCTTATGACAGTTGTCCCAAAAGCTTCTAAAATGATAATAGGCCGATTTGTTTGAGAATTTTATTTGATTTAATATATGTTATATACTTCTTATGCACATCATGCATACATATACCTTGTTGACATCCTCTGTGTCTTAAAAAAGACACCATAGATACCGTTTGGGTTAGGGGGAACCAGACTCACTAAAAGAACAAGTATGAGTGAATCCGATAATGAGGTGTCCCGTATGGATCAGTTAGAGAATGGTCTCGCCAAGATCACTGAACAGTTGCAGGCTTTGACTACTGCTATGGCTGGTATAGCTGGGTCTCGTGCCGGGGTTAATTCTGGGGATGTGAGGCAAGAGGAATCTCCGAACAGATTGGATGATACCCCCGCTTTTGATGATGATATGGCAGAGTATGCAGCAGGCAGAGTATCTGGGTCTCAGGCAGAGTTACAGAAACTCCGGGATCAGGTTGAGTCGGTTACCCGCAAGATGAGGGGTAAGAATGAGGATCTGCTGGATTATGACACACTGACTTTTGAGGAACAGTTGCCGGCACATTCAAGATGCCTGATATGGCTAAGTGTAACGGGAATGGGGATCCAAGGGTGCATCTCCGACAGTTTGTATCAGTCATGAGTTCAGTTGGCTTATCTCAGCGCCAAGTGCAGAAAATGTTCGGGATGTCGCTTGAGGGAGCTCCCGTGGTGTGGTACCACAGTTTGGAGAAGAAAGTGAAGGAAGATTGGAGGGAGTTAGCTGATGCTTTCCTGAAACAGTATGTCACTGACCTAGAGATCGATCTGTCACTCCGCGATTTGGAGAATGTTAAGCAGAAATCGGAGGAGAGTTTTAAGGAGTACGTGGACCGATGGAGGGGTCAATTGTTGAAAATGCAGACTAGGCCTTCAGAGAAGGACCAGATTAAAATGATCATCAAAGGCACCAAGCCCTCCATCTATGGGAAGCTGAGGAGGATGACCTCCATGATTACTGATTTTCGGCAGTTGAGGGAAACTGTCATGGACATTGAGGAAGAAGAGACCGAGAATAGAAAATTCTATGGTCTGAACAGGAGGCCCATTGGGGGAACATCGGGAGCAAAGCCCGTTTCTGCTGAGATTGCCGCTATCCGGAACCGGCAGTTTTCTAACTTGGGAAGGCCTCTGTCAAAAGTGCTAGAGAAACTGAAGAGGCAAGGGCTTTTAAAGCCTTTAGAAGCCAAACCTATCCCAAACCCACCACCACCACATTTCAATCTCAACCTTTACTGTTATTTCCATCAGCAGAAGGGCCATGACACTGACAACTGTGCCCGACTGCGCCACGAGATCCAAGACCTCATTGACTCCAAAAAGATACCTGACCCCGAAACCGAACAACCAGACACAAACAGAAACCCCTTACCCAATTACCGAGCAGTACCCCCACCAATCTACATGATCAATTCTGGCCTCCCAGAAGACCTTGTCCTAAAATCCTTCCACCCTCAAGCCTTTTGCCTTGGAATCTGGGATAGTACTAGTGAAGATGAGGCAGAGCAGGGGAAAAGTTTTTGGCTTGATTTCTCTAGCAGTGATGAGGAAGAAGTAAGGGGAATGACGCGTAGCGGTCGCTTTTACAATGATATGGCGGAGAAGGGTAAGAGAGTTTTGACAGATGGTAGAGAAGTGGTTGAGACTGCAGAAAATACTGAGGGGGATATAGTGCTGAGGCAATTGAGGAAGACTAGAGCACAAGTGAGTATCTGGGAACTGTTATGTGCATCCCGAGAGCATAGACAGGCCATGGTTGAGGCCTTGAGCAAAATTGTGGTACCAGAAGACGCCAACCCTGCAATGTTTGTTGGGTCAGTTCAGAAGGAAGCTTTGCAGATATCTTTTTCTGAGGATGATCTCCCGCCAGAGGGGAGGAATCATAATAGGCCTTTATTTATCAGGGCCGAAGTGAGGGGCAAGAAAACTTCATGTGTAATGGTGGATGACGGTTCGTCCATCAATGTGTGCCCGCTGAAAATTCTAGCAAAATTGGGTATGAAAGCAACAGACTTGGACCCCTCCAGTATGAC
The DNA here is from genome assembly GCA_019454045.1 of Zanthoxylum bungeanum. Classification (NCBI taxonomy): domain Eukaryota; kingdom Viridiplantae; phylum Streptophyta; class Magnoliopsida; order Sapindales; family Rutaceae; genus Zanthoxylum; species Zanthoxylum bungeanum. The sequence goes on from SKCR01025416.1 coordinate 212,508, forward strand.
TATTAAAGCTTATGATGACAGTAAAAGGGGAGTTGAGGGTACCTTTGTGGCTATGGTCAAGGTAGGACCGATTGAAGATGAGGTTGAGTTCACAGTGCTGGACATCCCAGCCACTTTTGCCTTATTGTTGGGAAGGCCTTGGTTTCACAAACTTGGGGGTGCCTTCCACTTTGCATCAGATGATCAAGTTCCCGTATGAGGGAGAAGTTGTTACTATCCGGGCTGAGGTAGATAATGCCGTGGCTGCCTTGGAGATACAACCTTTCACAAGGTTTCAGGTGTCAGCTACTTTTGAGGAATGGGTGGATCCTAGGGTGGCTAGGATTATGGAGAAAATGAAATTTGAACCGGGTGAAGGTTCAAAATTGCCAGATTTCAGAGGACAGACCACTCGGAAAGGTTTGGGGTATAAGTCTGATGAAGAAAAGCCAAAGGTCAAGAAAAAGGGCCTGAAACTGATGGAATGTTTTGTGAAAGCTTCAGGATATCAAGGGGAGCCTGAACCTGTGGAAGTTAATGGAATTGTGGTACCGGGATTTGAGATCTTCCAGGATTTGTTGGGTGAGAAACCGCTGGTTAAAGAAGCTGTGGAAGCAGAGAATTGGGAAGAAGAATTGATGAAGTTGGAAAGCTGACTCTGGGAAAGGACGAAAAGCCTGAGGAAGATCTGATTGCAGAGGAAGAAGTGTCTATAGATGATGAAGACATTTACCTCCTGATTTTTTTGAATGTACTTCCGCATTATCCAATAATAAAGACATTTCTTTTGCTTACTTGCCTGAGTCATTTCCATTTGCTCTACACGAATCAAGCATATTTGATATCAGTTCAGCCAGAACTACTGCATTTAACTTGGGTACACTTGAGAACCCCAAGGGAATTCTGATTGCAAGTGAAGTAACCTCCGAGAGAGGAGAAAACTAGAAGAAGTGTTGGTCAGATATGCCAAAGTGTTTGCTTGGTCCTATGAGGACATGCCTGGGGTAGACAGAAACATTGCCCAGCACATGATAAAAACTTATCCGAATATGAGGCCAATAAAACAGAAACTCCGACGGATGAGGCCAGAATGGGCTGAGAAAGTCAGAGAGGAAGTTAAGAAACAGATAGATGTGGGGTTCCTGGAAGTAGTAAAATATCCAGAGTGGTTGGCTAATATAGTGCCGGTGCCGAAGAAAGATGGGAAAGTCAGAATGTGTGTAGACTACAGAGATCTCAACAAGGCTTGTCCGAAAGATGATTTTCCTCTGCCGCATATAGATGTTCTGGTTGATAGTGCGGCTTTATCTGCTATGTATTCATTTGCAGATGGATTTTCAGGTTACAATCAGGTTCTCATGGCTGAGGAAGATAAACACAAGACTGCATTTGTTACCGAGTGGGGTACTTATTGTTACAAGGTTATGCCGTTTGGGCTTAAGAATGCGGGGGCTACCTATCAGCGGATGGCCACCACACTTTTCCACGACTTAATGCACAAAGAGATTGAGGTGTATGTGGATGACATGATGGTGAAATCAGAAACAAGAGTTGGGCATATTGAAGCACTGGAAAGGTTCCTTCAGAGAGTTGACAGATATAACCTGCGGCTAAATCCCAAGAAATGTGTGTTTGGGGTGACATCAGGGAAATTGCTTGGTCATACAGTGGGAATGGGCGGAATAGAGGTAGACTCCGAGAAGATCAAGGAAATCACAGAAATGCCTGCACCGAAGACAGAGAAAGAAGTCAGAGCATTCTTGGGAAAGATTCAGTACATCAGTCGGTTCATCGCCAAGTTGACATCAGTATGTGAGCCTATCTTCAAACTGTTGAGAAAAGATCAGCCAGTGAGATGGAATGAACAGTGTCAGACAGCCTTCGACAAGATCAGAGAGTACTTGGTAAAGCCTCCTGTATTGAAACCTCTGAGGCCGGGCAGACCTTTAATATTGTATTTGGCTATAGAATCAGAAGCACTGGGGGCAATGATGGTACAGGCAGATGAGACAGGGGTAGAACATGCAGTCTATTATCTGAGTAAGAAGATGCTCCCGTATGAGGCTCGGTATCAAGAAGTCGAGAAGATCTGTCTTGCAGTGGTATGGGCTTCCAGAAAATTGCGGCATTACTTCCAGTCATACAAGATCCAGGTAGTGGCAAAGGAGAATCCTCTGAAGTATCTTCATTCGGTGCCTTCACTAGTGGGAAAGTTGGGCAGATGGTTGGTATTGCTGACAGAGTTTGACATTGAATATCTCACCTCCAAAGTGATCAAAGGGCGAGCAGTAGCGGAGTTTTGGCAATGCAACCTGTTGAGGGGGATCAGTATAAGTTTGAATTTCCAGATGAAGAGATCCAAGCAATAACAGTTCAGAGATGGAAGATGTATTTCGACGGAGCAGTGAATTACAAGGGAGCTGGAATTGGAATCGTGATAGTAACCCCCGAATGGGAGACTTTGCCTCTAGCCAAGAGGTTGACATTCAGAGTGACTAATAACATGGCCGAGTATGAAGCATGTTCTTTTGGTTTGACAGCATTGATAGCCTTGAAGGCCGGGAGTGTGGAGGTCTACGGAGATTCTATGTTGGTAGTCCAGCAGATGCGAGGAGAATGGGAATTGAGAGAAGAACGGTTGAAACCTTACCTTTTTCACCTCAGAAAGTTGGCACAGGTTATCCCTGAGTGTAAGTTTCATCACTTACCGAGATAAGAGAATCAGATGGCAGATGCACTGGATACACTTGCAGCTATTGGGATGCGTCCCAGGATCGAGGTCCAATGCATCATCATTTTCGGGATGCGTCCCAAGGTCGAGGCCCATATTTTGTCAGCGGTATTGGGATGCGTCCCAGGGTCGAGGCCCCCGTTGTCGGTTGCAGCTATTGGGATGCGTCCCAGGATCGAGGTCCACTGCACATCATATTTCGGGATGCGTCCCAGGGTAGAGGCCCATATTTTGTCAGCGGTATTGGGATGCCTCCCGGGTCGGGCCCCCGTTGTCGGTTGCAGCTATGATGGGTCCCAGGATCGAGTGTCCATTGCATCATCATTTTCGGGATGCGTCCCAGGGTCGAGGCCCATATTCTGTCAGCGGTATTGGGATGCGTCCCAGGGTCGAGGCCCCCGTTGTCGGTTGCAGCTATTGGGATGCGTCCCAAGATCGAGGTCCACTGCATCATCATTTTCGGGATGCGTCCCAGGGTCGGGCCCATATTTTGTCAGCGGTATTGGGATGCGTCCCATGGACGAGGCCCCCGTTGTCGGTTGCAGCTATTGGGATGCGTCTCAGGTTCGAGGCCCACATCATCAGCATCATCGAGATGCGTCTCAGGATCGAGGTCCACTGCAGTATCAGCTCAGCTCGAGACAGCTAGCTAGCCAGGTAAGTAAAAATGCATTGCATAAACTTTGATAGGACTGTCACTGTCACACACTGCACAAGCCCCATCAAAGTGGGGGCAACTGTAGGCATTGCATTTTTGCATGTGAAACCCAACGATGAGTCTCATTTGGAGGCACTACCTTTTGAGTCACGAAAGCCGTGGGGAAACGATATCGGAAGGGGAAATTCAGAATAAACAAGCTCTCACTGTCTCGTTAGTGCTACGTTCGTTACTTCGTTCGAACGGCAACCAGATTGCGTGGGTTCGTGTCGCGTTCGAGGAGCGTTCGAACGGTTGTCGGTAATTCTGGTTTTGCTGTGCTAGCCTCACGCCCAGCCCATTTAGCTCCCCAAAGCCCATAAAACACATCCCAAATTAAATAAATAAATATTAATTTAAACATTAAACATAAATAAATATATTTAAACCATTTACCAATTAAATAAAATATTTACCTAACTTAAACTAAAATCATGCCTAATTTAAATAATTTGAATATATTATATACTAAAACTAAAAAGAAGATATGCCTAATTAAAATCAATCCTACCCATTAAAACCAATCATATATTTGACTTCCTAATCTAATAAGATAATTACCAATCTAAAATATTTGTATTCCTAAACCAACACAAATTAAATATTACAAATTCCTAATCTAGCCAAGACATGTCCCCCAATCAAATCCATTGCTTTCCTTACCTAGCACTAAATCATATCCTTATTGAATGCACCAAATCCCTTCCTTGTGAGACAAGGTGAAGCCCTAACCCTTCTCTATATAAACAACCCCTAACCAAAGCCATGACCCCCCTGGTCACACAACCTAAGTCACGCCCAAGCCCTAGAAACACACTAAGACTCACAGCCAAAGCAAGAAATCAAGACAGAAAATTTTCTCTCCATCTCATCCTCCTTAGCCGTGAACACCATCTCCCTTGCACCCCTCCATAGCCGAATTTCTGTAGCCAATACAACCACCAATACAGCCCCTAACCACCACTGAAAACCACCTCCGTAAACCCCCCACACATCACCGAAACCAGCCCTATACAGCAGCCATCCATCACTGAAAATTACAACAAAACCTGCACTGTTTTACACGCCCAAACAGCAGCAAAATCACCCTAAAACAGCCCCCAAAACACTAAAAAAAACTGTACTTTTAATTCTTAAAAATAATCACATACATCTGCACTAAAAACCCACACAAACTTGGAATAGTTCATTGAAAACGTTTAAACAAGTGGCCCGTGCAGTGAGCAGCAAGACAGAGGCCGAATAGGAGCAGAACGGAGTTCGAACCGCAAGCAAAACAGCAAAGCAGTGAGCTAGGACGCTGAACCAGTGAACCAGAAAAGTTGCGGAGCTTTACCCCTTCCGATCTTCGTGAAACGCGAGTCCGAGAGACGGCTTAAAAGCTTAGACCTGAGGGTACTTTTCACACCCATCTCTACGTGATTTTTGTTGTTTATTTTGGATTATATGTTACTTATTCGTTGAATCCTGTTTATGTATGATGTGTGTTGTGGGAATGGGATGAATGAGAAATGTGTTAACTCTCGCGGTATATCGGATGGAAACCCGGACATAAATTCATAGCCGATTCCGAATGACGGTACGGTATATGATCTGTACTCGGGACACAACTCCACGTACCGCTTGAATAAACGACACTATCTTTTGCCTTGTGTTGCTTTGGTTTGTTTATTTTTCGTCACTTGAACTCTGTATGTTGTTTATTTATGCATGATTCAATCAAGCGCATGGGCTTAGTGAGTTAGTCCAAAGTCCTCTATTTGAGAGACGAAGAGCCGAAAAGGCCACCTTTGTGACACCACTTGCCGCGCCGGTTGATGTGTGTTCGGTTGGATGCAAGATACGTTCAATCGGGCATACTCAGTTTGATATTATTGATTTTATTTTTATGCATGGTTCAATCAAGCGCATGGGCTTAGTAAGTGGAATGAAAGATCCCTTATGGGGAGGGGTTAAAACCCTTTACCACGATGTTTTGCCGCACCGGTTGATGTGTGTTCGGATTGGATGTAAGATGTGTTCAATCGGGCATACTTGGTTTTGATATGATTGGCTCTATTTTTGTATGTGTGATGTGACGCGCATGGGCTTAGTATGTGGTCTAAAGGTCCTCTCTTTGAGAGACCAAGAGCCCCAAAAGGCCACCTTTACGGCAGTGCTTCGCCGCACCCCTTTATTTTGTTGTTTATGTATTGCGTCCCATTTCATGCATCAGGTCTGTTCCCGTTCGAACGCGTTTACGAACGCAATTCGAACGCGCATACATTTTTCCTTATCATGCATCAGGTCTCATTTCCGCTCGAACGCGTTCACGAACACCATACGAACGTGAGCATTCTGTTTCACTTCCATTCGAACGCGTTAACAAACGCCATACGAACGTGAGCATTCTGTTTCATTTCCGTTCGAACGCGTTAACAAACGCCATACGAACTTGAGCATTCTGTTTCATTTCCGTTCGAACGCGTTTACGAACGCTACACAAATGCGAACACACTGAACTGAGACATATTTATCACATGCCACGTATAATTGTTTCTTAGGTGATTTTTTACGGAACCACACATAGTCATTCTTGTCTTTGTGCACATAATAATGAAAAGCATGTTTATTCCATTAGTTGCGTCATTTGCCTTAGTCTTGATTTAATGCATTACGATTCATATGCCTATGCCATGTGACTTTGGAGTATTATTTCTTGTGGTATATCGGATGGAAACCCAGACATAAATTCCGTAGCCGATTCCGAATGGACGGTAATGCGGTCTGTACTTGGGATACAATTCCACGTATCACTTGGAAAAGTGCTCACATGTATGCTTGTGCGGATATTATGTATGCCTGTGTTTTCATGAATATGATATGCTGAATGAAGTTGTATGTTCATTGTTACTTTGAGGTATTTTTAGACATGTGTTATTAGATATAAGATATATGTGAAATGTATGTAAGTGTCATTTTGTACCCATGAATATAGAATCATGATATTCTTAGGAATAAGTGTTACTTAAGCCTGATTAAATTATTATGTAAATCCTTTCATTACAATTGACATAAGTAATGGACCATTCCGAACCCAACGGTTTGAGGTCTTCCCTTGCGAGGGGTGAGTGCGGCCTTAAATCTCATTTTCCCGGTTCACACCGGGTGGCGACTCCATTATTCTCCGGTTTAGTCCCCCGTGGCTACTCCGTACTCCCGACCGGGCCGCGAGCCCGGGACAGCATGCGTCGCCCCAGATTTCCTGTGTTCCCACACCTCTGTCGCTAACTGTTCCTTACGGATTTTATAATTAACCATTTTTCTTGCTCACTGTTGCTCTATATTTTGCTTGGGATGTCCTTTGCGGATTTTCAACCCAACGAGCCTTTTTTTTATTATTATTTTATTTTATGCAAAGTATTGCTTCAGCCTGTCTAAGTTGATGGGCTCGGTGAACTCGTTCCCTTCAAAATCTGACAGTCTCACTGCCTCATTCCCCATCACTTTCTTGACTAGGTAGGGCCTTTGCCAATTGGGCCTGAACTTTCCCCTTGGGTCCATTATCAGTGGCTTCGACTGCTTGAGCACTAAATCACCTTCTCTGATCTTGGTGGGACGTAACCTTCTTGTTGAACGCCCTGGACAACCTTTTCTGGTATAGCTGCATGTGGTGCAATGCCTTTATCCTTTTTCTCATCCAGTAATGCTAGCTGTTTGAACCTTTGCGAGGCCCATTCCTGCTCAGGCAATCCTACCTCTGCTAGTACCTGCATTGACTGCATATCTATTTCCACTTGTAACATTGCCTCCATCCCGTAAACCAAAGCATAGGGTGTGGCTCCCGTTGCCGTTCTCACTGAAGTTCTATACCCCCACAGGGCGTACGACAGTTTGTCAGCCCAATCTTATAACTTTCCGTCATCTTAGCAATTATTTTCTTTATGGTTTTGTTGACCGCCTCTACCGCCCCATTAGCCTTTGGCCTGTAAGGTGATGATTTGTGTTGCCCTATCCCATACTTCTGTAACATCGCCTTTGTTTCTCCCTGAAATTGGACTCCATTGTCCGTCACTATTTGATATGGCATTCCGTATCGACATACTATGTTACGGGCTATGAAATTGGCCATCTGCTTCGCCGTAACATTACAGAATGACTCAGCTTCCACCTATTTTGAAAAATAGTCTACTGCCACTACTATGAAGGGGTGTCCATTTGATGCTTGTGGCCTGATTTCTCCAATCATGTCAGTACCCCACGCTGAGAAAGACCATGGTTCTAACAGCCCGTGCAATTCTGTAGGCGGTAGATAGTTCAAGTTACCGTGTGCCTGACAATCATGACAGTGCTTCACCAACTTTACGTAGTTAGCTTCCATGGTCGACCAGTAAAATACTTGTCTCACTATCGTGTGAGACAAATTCAATCCATTCATGTGCGGTCCACATACTGTTAGGGATATGCTCTATACCCAACTTGTGGATGAGCTATATGTACATGTATTTGTAATATTTTCATTAATTAATAAAATGACAATCTTTATTATACGTGTCTTACATAACTTATATGAATCATCAAACACTGTAATAATGCCCTTGGAGTAATAAGATGATGGCTTCCACGACTTATGAGAATCATTACTCTTAAACGTTCATAGTCATAGTTTTGTGAATAATATGGGCATTCACAAAGCGGAGAGACTAGCATGATAATATGATCCGCCTTAAGTGGGGTAGCCCATCTCATAGGCTACTAGCAGAGATCCGTCCGCTTGGTGTATCACATGGATGCATGAGTTGCTCGTGTCCATCGAACTAACCGCCGAAAGTTTTCACATGGAGTGTTTATCCCATGTGTCTGTGAGAAATTTCATGTATCGATTGTATGACTAGTCCTTAGACTTGAGGTCTTTACAATATTATGTGTGGATCAAATAACTTTGACATTCTCCTTCCCCGGTTCAAAAGATCCGGTCATAAGGGTATGATTGGGTCATTTGTTGAAACACATGAAGTTTGTAAAGATACAACAGAGAATCGCCACTCTCTCGGATAATATTTTCTTATAAGAGTAGTATTCCAGTTCGCGGGTTGATATGTGTGATCGGTGCTTGAGACTGTGGCCGCAGCAGAAGAATCATGTGAGATTCTTGGGTTAGCACGATTCATGACACTATCAACATCATACCTTTCACTATATGGGTAGACACTTTCCATACCCTAGGTCAAACGGTGGGGATACAGTGAGGTGAGAGACCGTATCATATGTAAATCTCATACATAATGGGTATAGATATCTTTCATTCTCATTTGGGGGCCTTGGCATGTTGCTAGATGTCAACCATGGTCATTGAAATCGAACGACCATCTGATCGGAGGATAATTATTTTCGATTAAATTATCACGATTCATTTCATGTCCAACTTGAGGGGAACCCAAAAGGTCACACACAACAAAGTCGAAATCAATGGTTAACAGTGCACAGTAAAAATTTAACAGCATATATGATTGCTGTAGGAATTGTTCAAAAATGATTCAATGTGTTTAATTATTGAACAGATCATTTATGAGGTTCCATAGTGGCTTGGGGATTGGTGAATGACGATAGGGACACTTTGGGAATTGGAATAAATAAAACGTGAATAGTAAAAAAAATATTTGTTATTTATTTTAAATTCCAATTTGGCCCAAACTTTTATTAGGGTTTTATAATCTCATTAAACCACTAAATTAAGATCCAATGGCTAAGATTAAATTAGCATTTATCCCACATCGAATTCTTAATTAACTTTGTTGTCTTTGGAGCACCTATATAAACCTAAAGAATTCTTCACAAATTTTTGCACCAAACCTTTCATATCTTGGGTTTATATAAGTGAGAAACTCTAAAGTTTAAGAGTAAGCCACTGATTTTGAGGATCCTTAAGTCTAATTGACTAGAGGAACCTCGAGTTAAAAGTTTTGAGGTTTTTGCCTAGGCTAGCACCAATGGCAAAATACTCGTGCACTCAAGGCGTAGTCTTGCCGTTGAGTTTTTTGCTTTAGTGTGTGCACCTTTGGAGGCCACACACTTGGGTGGCTCTTTAGAACGTGGAAGAGCTTGCTGAGTTCGATAAAAGCTTGTAGATTGGAGGGAGGACTGGAGGAGTCTTCGGTTCAAGTAAGTCTTTTTCTTTCTTTATTTTAATTAGAGTTCTTATGATAGTTAGCATGTTTAGGTTTATGTTCTTTGCATGTTTTATGAGTTTTTATGCTTAGAATATATAGTAACATGCCTAGGCTTGTAGAATAATAAAAAAAAAATGGGTCTTGGGCAAAGGGATAGCGGCATCATATTTAATTTTCTTAATTTTCCGCTGCGCACTCGCGGCCGCTTCCCAACAGTGGTATCAGCGCGCCGTTTTTGTTTTGATTAGTTCTTTCTCATTTGAATTCTAAATTGGGTGTGTAAAAGCTCGTTGGAAAGCTAACACCCTGATCTTACTTTTAGGCACAAGTTTTGCATGATTTAGTTAAGATGTGAATTGTGAAATTGCATTTAAAGTTCATTCATCTGTAAAAAAAAACATGAATTGTAAATTTATTTGATTAAAATAAAATGCAATATCATAATTAAATATTAATCAAAATTATTTAATGCCTAAAATAATTCCAACATATTAAAACTCATATGCTTGATGATTCTATGTATGATTAGAATTGGCATGATATTTTAGGGTGCAAGCATCTAGAGACTTTCTAAGGAAATAGAGAGTGTATTGCTTATCCCTTAGCTAAGTAATTATTCCGTGATGAACTTAGAGATTTATTACCTTTAATGCTAATAAATATAAATCACTTGTTTATAATAAAAGACATTATAAAAGATACAAGTGGGGTGGGACCAAGGCGTTAAAAAACTTTCCAAACTAAAGTTAATTTAACCAAATGTAATACTAGAGTTAGATAATGATTTGGTGTCTTCCTTCACTCACTACCTTTTTATAGCCAAAAGGAAAAGCTTTGAAGACATCTAGATAATCATTTACTCAAAGCTTACCTTAAAGCATATTTAAAGTGTTGGACTAATTTGGAGGACTGTGGGAACACAGAAATCTGGGGCGACGCATGCTGTCCCGGGCTCGCGGCCTAGGTGGGAGTACGGAGTAGCCCGCGGGGGACTAAACCGGAGAATAATGGAGTCGCCACCCGGTGTGAACCGGGAAAATGAGATTTAAGGCCGCACTCACCCCTCTCAAGGGAAGACCTCAAACCGTTGGGTTCGGAATGGTCCCTTACTTATGCCACTTGTAATGAAAGGATTTATATAATAATTTAATCAGGCTTAAGTAACACTTATCTCTAAGAATATCATGCTTCTACATTCACATACATACATCAACAAGTTCATCTAAATTTATATGTAACACATTATTCAAATTTGCATACAGCCTATTTGCATGTAATCTATGTCTCAATTTGCATACATAAGGATTATCATACGGCAAGCATACAAGTTAATTAACGCATTGGTAAACACAGAAGCGCAAACAAATAGCATTCTTACTAGCATGCATATTAAAAGAGATATTTAAGCGCATAACAGAAATGGACAACTAGAGGGGTAATACAAATGCATAACATAGAAAAGGGTAACTATATGCTAAGATGGACATGTCGTAATGTGATGCAAGAGGGTATGTTTACCGTGTGCGTTCGTGCAGCGTTCGTAGATGCGTTCGAACGGTAAACAGAAGGTTCTCGTTCGAGTAGCGTTCGTAAACGCGTTCGAACGGAAATGAAACAGAATGCTCACATTCGTATGGCGTTTGTGAACGCGTTCGAACGGAAATGAAACAGAATGCTCACGTTCGTATGGCGTTCGTGAACGCGTTCGAACGGAAAAGAGACCTGATGCTCATGTTCGTATGGCGCTCGTGAACGCGTTCGAACGGAAAAGAGACCTGATGCATGATAAGGCAAAAATACACGCGTGTTCGAGTTGTGTTCGTAGACGCGTTTGAACGGGGACAGATCTGATGCATGAAATGGGATGCAATACATAAATGGCGAATAGTATAATGCGAGACGCGGCAAAGCATCGTGGTAACGGGCTTTAACCCTTCCCCATAGGGGACGCGTTCGAACGGAAATGAAACAGAATGCTCACGTTCGTATGGCGTTCGTGAACGCGTTCGAACGGAAAAGAGACCTGATGCTCATGTTCGTATGGCGCTCGTGAACGCGTTCGAACGGAAAAGAGACCTGATGCATGATAAGGCAAAAATGCACGCGCGTTCGAGTTGTGTTCGTAGACGCGTTTGAACGGGGACAGATCTGATGCATGAAATGGGATGCAATACATAAATGGCGAATAGTATAATGCGAGACGCGGCAAAGCATCGTGGTAACGGGCTTTAACCCTTCCCCATAGGGGATCTTTCATTCCACTTACTAAACCCATGCGCTCGATCGCATCATGCATACAAACGTAAAGACAATCATATCAAATTAAGTATGCCCGATTGAACACATCTTACATCCAACCGAGCACACATCAACCGGCGCGGCAAAGCATCGTGGTAAAGGGCTTTAACCCCTCCCCATAGGGGATCTTTCATCACTTACTAAGCCCATGCGCTTGATTGAACCATGCATAAAAAGAATTAAACGCAATAATGTCAAACTTAGTATGCCCGATTGAACGTATCTTGCATTCAAACGAACACACATCAACCGGCGTGGCAAAGCATCGTGGCAAAGGGCTTTAACCCCTCCCCATAGGGGATCTTTCATTCCACTTACTAAGCCCATGCGCTCGATTGAATCATGCATACATAAACAACATACAAAATCCAAATGACGAAAAATAAATAAACCAAAGCAACACAAAGCAAAAGATAGTGCCGTTTATTCAAGTGGTACGTGGAGTTATGTCCCGAGTACAGATCATATTACCATCAATTTGGAATCGGCTATGAAATTTATGTCCGGGTTTCCATCCGATATACCGCGAGAGTTGACACATCTCTCATTCATCCAATACCCACAACACACATCATACACAAACGAGATTTAACAATAAGTAAAATACGATCAAAATAAATAACAAAAATCAAATAAAGATGAGTGTGAAAAGTACCCTCAGGTCTAACCTTTTAAATCACCTCTCGGATGTACGGCACACGGTCGTCAGAAGGGTGGATGCTCCGCAACTCTTTCGGTTCACTGGTTCACTGTTCTCGTTCGTTGTCTCACTGTTTGGAGTCGTCGTTCTCCGTCTTTTGCTGCTGCTTTTGACTCCGATTTGCTACTGTTCGGCCTCTGTTCTGCTGCTCGCTGTTCAGGTCACCTGTTTTGACGTTTCAACGGACTGTTCCAAGTTTTTGTGTGGGTTTTTAGTGTAGTCTTGTGTGAGTCTTTTAAGGATTATGAATACAGTTTTATTTATGTTATTACTTTAAGTTTTTTAGGGGATGTTTTAAGTGTATTTTGCTGCTGTATAGGGGGTGGTTTGGGCGTGATTTGGCTACTATTTTAGTGTTAAAGAGGATGCTATTTTAAGGTATGATTTCGGCAATGGGAGAGTGAGGATGAAGAGAACTCTTTCTTGTTATTTTCTTGAGTGGCTAGAGCTCTTGGTGTGTTGTGATGGTGCTTTTAATGTGAAGGCTTGGGGTTATTTTCTTTTCTCTTGTGATTTGTGTGAGTTGTGTGTATCTTATGTGTATGAGCTAGGGGAGTGCATGTCTTGGTTAGGGGTTGTTTATATAGAGAAGGGCTAGGGCTTCACCTTGTCTCACAAGGAAGGGATATGATTTGGTGTTTGAGCAAGGAATGTCAAAGATTGAGGGGGGACAAATCTTGGCTAGAATAGGAAGTCAATATCTTTAAATTGGTTATGATTGATTTTAATTAGGCATGACATCTTTTTAATTTAGTATGTGATTTGTTTAGTTAGGAAGTTAATATATTTGATTTATCTTTATTAGGTATGATTATATTTTGTGTTTTATTTACTTGGTAAATGATTTAAATATTTTATTTAATGTTTAATGTTAAATTTAATTAAATTGGGATATGTTTTATGGGCTTTGAGGAGCTAAATGGGCTGGGGTGCGAGGCTAGCAGCAAAACCAGAATTACCGACACCGTTCGAACGCTTCCTCGAACGCGACACGAACGCCCGCAATCTGTTTTCCGTTCGAACGCATACACGAACGCAGCACGAACGAAAACAGTGACCCTTGTTTATTCTGAATTTCCCCTTCCGATATCCGTTTCCCGCGGCTTCCGTGACTCAAAAGGTAGTGCCTCCAAATGAGACTCATCATCGGGTTTCACATGTAAAAAATGCAATGCCTACAAAGATCTATTTTTTATTCCTGTCACCAAGGCAATAAGAGCCTAAGAGGTAAGGGTATTTAAGAGAGTTCGCTCCACCCTCCATCTGGGGAATTTTAAATGGAGGAATCTATTTGACAGTTATTCACTTAAACTTGCTAAAATCCTCAATAATAATTTAAGTCTAAAATTTGCCTTCAATTGTAAAGTATAGACCCAAATGGCTTAAACCGTATTGGCAGAACTAGGCTTTACCAGACTGACAAATACCAATTTGTCCCTAAATCGTACTATTGACAATAGTTTGACTTTTCTAAGTCATAAGATGCAGCGACCCTTAGGCGTGGTCTTATAACTTAGTGGCAAAGATTGGGTGTCCACAAGGACTAGCATAAGATATGACATGTTTGATTGCCCAACCCAATGATCAATGAATTGTGATTTATATCATAAATTGGTTGGGAACCTACCTAATTATCATATTTTGTAATGGCTGGCCCTAGTCGGAGTTGTGAAATAATGATAATGAAATCATTGCCCATAAGAAATCCATCATATTGGGGTTGAAGCGATTTGCTTAAAATTTTAAAATAATTGAGTGGGAGCAACTTCATAATATTAAAATTCCATGTTATTATGAAACATTAATGAAAACATATTCCTAATTTTAACATTCTCTTTTAACAGACGGGTTAAAATATTTCACAAACATTCAAATGACAAACAGAGTATCACTTCGTTCCATCCTTGATGAGCATAAGCTCAAATGGGACAACTACAATGACTGGTTTAGAAACCTTAAAATTGTCTTACGACCAGAAAAGATTTTCTATGTTCTTGAAAGACCATTTCCCCCTGAACCGCAGAAGATGCTGACCAAAATACATTTGATGCTTGGAAGAAACACGTCGATGATGATGAGTAAGCAGTTTGCATAATGCTTGGCTCTATGTCGGACGAACTTCAGAAAGCTCACGAAGATATGGATGCTCAAACCATCATCTTTCACTTGAAAGAGTTGTATGCAACTTCCGTTCATACCGTGAGATTCCAAGTGTCATGTGCCTTATTCCAAACAAGGTATAAGGAAAGATCTGTTAGTGGACATGTGCTTAAGATGATTGGCCACATTGAAAATTTGGCCAACCTCGGGTTCATCATGGATCATGAGATATGTCACGATCTAATTCTTCAGTCCTTACTAAAAGACTTCTCTAACTTTATTATGCAGTTTCATCTGTCTGTTAAAGAAGCTACTTTAGCAGAATTACACAATCTGATAAAGTAAGCAGAGAAGGACTTGAAACCGGAGCTTAAAACCTTCATCATGCTTACAGATACGGACCTGAAGCCACGAGGCCCAAATAAAAATAAGGGCAAGGCCAAGGCTCCAGATTACCTAAAGCCCAATGGTAAGGTGGAGAAGAAAAAGGGAAATGAGAAATATTTCTTTTGTGGAAAGAATGGTCATTGGAAGAAAGGATGCAGATCCTTGAAAGCCAAGGAAGCTAGGGAAGCCCAAGAGGCCAAGAAGCCCAATGCTTCAGGTATGTTGTATATGATTGAACTATATTCTCAAAACTCTGAACCTTCTACTTGGGTGCTTGACACCGGTTGTGGGACTCACTTGTGTAACAATGTGCAGGGCCTGAGAAACAGTAGGAGACTCCATCATGGGGAGGTTGACTTACGCATGGGTAATAGAGCAAAACTGGCTGCATTGTGCGTGGGGACTTATTCATTAGTTTTGCCGAATGGTTTAGTTTTAGACTTAGAAGATTGTGTTTATGTACATTCTCTAGTAAAGAACATCATTTCAATTTATTCTTTATGTAATAAAGGCTTTTCATGCCTAATAAGTTGTAATGAATGTTCTATTTATTTCAATGAAATAAAATATGGAGATGGTATTTTGAATAATGGTATCCATGTCTTACAAACTAATAAAGAATGTTCAACCTCTAATATATACAACGTTAACTCGAATAATCCCAATGAATCACTTTTATGGCACAGTCGCTTAGGTCATATCAATGAAATAAGATTACATAAGGATGGGTATTTCAGACCCTTCAAATATGAACCTTATGGAACTTGTGAGTCTTGTTTACTTGGTAAAATGACCAAATTACACTTCAAAGGTAAATGACAGCGTGCAGTGGAGAACTTAATAACCTGGTGCAAAGTGGATGGCACCCCCCAAGTCTATGAAACCATGGCCGCCCCAATAACAGAGCAAATGTAGCTGGGATATCAAGCACTGTGAACTCCACCTCGTCTTCTATCGGGCCCACTTTGACTACTGTGATGAAGGTACCTTCGACTCTTTGTTTGTTATTGTCATATGCTTTGATAGTCATGCTGGAGGGGCTTAAATCTGTTGTCTACATACCCAACCTTGACAGAATCTTCAAAGGGCACACATTGATAGATGAGCCATCATCCACCATCACACAAGATGTCTTCTTGCCTCTTACTTCTGTTCTTATGAATAGCGGCTTGTTGTGATTCCTCCCCTCCATCGGGAGCTCTTCTTCAGAGAATGTTATCATCTGCCTACCCTCTTTATGTACCGACCCTACGAACATTGTCGGGTTTGCATCTTCAGGTACCATTATCTTGCTTAGAGCTTCTACCATGGCACGCATGTGCTCTTGAGAGGTGCATAATAATTCCCATATGCTCACTTATGCCCGTGTCTTCTTCAATTGACGCAACAAAGTATCCCCCTCGGTGTTATCAGTATTCTCCGTCACCTCTCAGCCTTCTGTTAGCACTTCTTTTCCTTTCTCCATTACATCACTGTAAAAACATCCACTGTGAGTCATCCCCTTTACCTCCTCTTTGTCACTGCTCGAGGATTTTTCCCAGAAATCTCTTCCCTGATATGTTTCATCTTCACTGCTGCTATCCCATATCCCCATACAAGAAGCTTGGTGGTTGAGAGTTTGGAGGACAAAGCTTTCGGGCAGGCCGGAGTTGATCATGTAGGTGGGTGGTGGAACAGAGTGGTAGTTGGGTAAAGGTTTTCCGTGTGTGTTGGGTTATTCTTTTTCTGGGTCGAATATCTTATGGGTGTCAATGAGGTCTTGGATCTGATGCCTAAGGCGGGTGCAGTTGTCGATTTTGTGGCCTTTTTGCAGATGGAAGTGACAGTATATGTTTAGGTAGAAGTGGTGTGGCACAGGGTTTGGAAGTGGTTTAGGTTCTAAAGGTTTTATGAGTCATTGCCTCTTCATCTTTTCAAACACCTTTGACAAAGGTCTACCAAAATTGGAGAATCACCCGTTTCTGATGGCAGTGACCTCATCAGGAGCGGGCTTGGTCCCGGAAGGTCCTCCAATGGTCTTTCTATTCTGGCCATAAAACGTTCTATTCTGGGCTTCCTCTTCCTCGATATCTATGACAGTTTCTCTTAACTGTCGAAAGTCACTAATCATGGAGGTCATCCTTCTCAGCTTGTTATAAATGGAGGGCTTGGTGCCCTTAATGATCATCTTCATCTGGTCATTCTCTGAGGGCCGTGTTTGCATCTTCAAGAGATGGCTTCTCCAACGATCCACATAATCTTTGAAGGTCTTTTCTAGCTTCTGTTTGGTGTTTTCTAGGTTACAGAGCGACAAGTCTATCTCCATGTATGTGACATATTGGTTCAAGAAGGCCTCCGCTAATGCCCTCCAGTCATCCCTGACCTTTATCTCCATGCTATAATACCATGCCACAGGCGCCCCTTCCAGATACATCCCAAACATCTTCTGCACTTGGCGCTTCGACAAACCCACTGAACTCATCACTGAAACATATTGTCGGAGATGGACCCTAGGATCTCCGTTTCATTGAACTTGGCCATGTTAGGCATCTTAAACTGGGGAGGCAGCTGTTCTTCGAAAGTCATCGCATCATAGTCTAATAGATCTTCATGTCTTCCTTTCATCTTGCATGTAACTGACTCTACTTGTTCTCTGAGTTTCTGTAACTCTGCTTGAGGCTCGACTATCCTTCCTGCGGCATACTCAGCCGTGTCATCATCAAAAATAGGGATTTCTTCGCTCACCCTATTCGGAGGCTCCTCACGCCTTTCATCCTCGTTGTTTTCTATTCCCATTGTGTGGGGCACTGTCAGATTGGCCACAGTGTTGGTCAAAGCTTGTAGTTGCTCGGTAATTTTGGTGATGTTGGTCTCCAATTGATCAATGTGGGAACCTTCACTGCCTGACGCATTCATGTTTGCTAACCACTTCTTGACAAGTCTTCATTCTTCTTTAACCCAACGGATATCTATGATGGCTATTAAGACAAGGGGTTAGCATGATGCTTGTATGCATGAGATGCATGAGATGTATGAGATGCATGTGGTTATCAAAATAGCATATACCCTTCCGACCTTATTCCTCCCCCACTCGTGGTAAGTCCATTTTTGCCCTAGGTATGACTCATTTTATGCACCAATGTGGGGTACACAAAATCATTCTCTCATATGCTACATGGGTGAACTTTTGCTACCTCAGTCCCTCTTCGTCAATAAAAGACAAAGACCGCCCATTTACAATATTGACTAAGCCTATTATGAGGATCATGCCATTGTCTAGAAATGACGAACTGGGCCCTCGGTAATCATGGTTGTGGCGGAGACGGACTTGGAGATATCCAAAAGTATACAAATATGCCATAACAAGGCGTACCCTTCCTGGATGAAAGCCAGTGTGGATATCAGACTCATGCATCTGGCATATTCGGATCATGTTTGGACCTTCTAAGCCCATCAAGGTTTTCATACAAGTTGGCCCGTTATCATTTTAAAGCGTTCAATCAGATTATCGCAAGGTGTAAACTTGTCCCAGTTGAAAAGGCCCAACATGTTTACACTTTTGCGATAAGGTGGCTAAATAACTTCAAATGATAGGGGGCCCAAACACAAGGTGGCTCATCGTCATTTTGAAAACTTTTGACCCAATCATCATAAGATACAAATTCATCCCAGTTTAAGTGGCCCAACAAGTTCGTATCCTATGGCGAGAAGCCCAAATGGATCCAAATGATAATGGGCCCAAACACAAGCATGGGCGTAGCTTCTATAGGACACATAACTATGGTTCGTATGTGGGCTTACAAGGGTATGAATAAGTCATCGGCGAAAGGTTGCACACAACTAGGTCTCCTCACTTAAGGGTTCGAGCGACCAAGTGAGCATGCATTTTTTACACCTTAGGGTACGTGCCAATGAGTGATGGTTATCATCACATAACGATCCGCCGCCTTAAGTGAAAGTGACTTCACGATTGACGCCATCAGGGGTAAGAAGGGTATGTAAAATATATAAGACTTCGTTGACCAAAGCCAAAGCCACAGACACTACAAGGCATTGTTTCGGGGCCGATTCTCTATCCCAAGTGGAGTCGCCATCTGTAGGAGTGAAGCGGGGTTTACCGCTATGCCTATGATGTTCGGAGACCACGACACTGTTGGGCTCGCAGCCCGTAGAGAGTATGGATTAGCCTGCGGGGGACTAAACCAGAGAATAAAGAAGTCGCCACCCAGTGTGAACTGGGAAAGATTTAAGGCCGCACTCACCCATCGGAAGGGAAGACCTCAAACCGTTGGGTTCGGAATAGTCCCTTACTTATGCCAGTATAATGGACGGGTTCACACAATGGTATAGCCAAGTGTTAATGTGATTCATGCATAAGAGCAAATAAAATTGTAATAACATACCCAACCAAAATAATAATCACAATAACATAGTTCCAAAAGCATATTAAATTAAGAAATACGAGATGCGATAACGAAAATTATAATAAACAATCAAAAGTAGGAAAAGTGTCAATAAATAATAGCAAACAAGAGGGGGGTTAATCACGCATATACGAGTATTTCCCGACTAGCTCGTGGAGTTGTATCCCAAGTACAGACCGCACTACCGTCCATTCGGATTCGACTATGGAATTTACGTCTGGGTTTCCATCCAATATACCGCAATGGGTAATAACATACATAATCATCAATGTAATATAAACGGAAAAAAATAGATATGAAAACATATAATAATACATATATGTATAATCATCAACATGAACATGAACAAAAAATAAATAAAATAAGGGCGAAGTAATAAAATAAAAATAAAAGTGAACAAATAGATAAAAAAAAAAAGATAAATACCGAAATACGAAAGAAAAATGTGACCATAAATTTGGCCGTCTTTGATGTAGGACTTCGCATTCCCGGCTGGATGTATTTCACGTCCAGCCAGGCATGCAGTGCCCAAAACTATGAAATAAATATGGTAGGGGTGCCCTCAGGTCTTACCTTTTAAGTTGATTTCTCAGAAGTGTGTTAGGCCGTCGCCGGAAGGATCGGAGTTTGGTTGAAAGGTTTGGTTTCAAGGTTTGCTGTTTTTGGCCGCTGGTTCGCTATTTCTGCTCGCTGGTTTGCTGTTTCTGGTTGCTGGTTCGCTATTTCTGCTCGCTATTTCGCTATTTTTGTTTACTGGTTCGCTGTTTCTGCTCGTTATTTGCTGTTTCTGGTTCTGTTTCACGCTGTTTCTTCTTTTTGCTCACTGTTTTGGTTTTTGGTTCATGGTTTTCATGCTGCTGGTGGCTTTTCACGCCACTAATTCTGCTTCTGGTTCGCTGTTTCTGCTTCTGGTTCACGGCTTACACATTGCTGGTTACTTTTCACGCTGCTTCTTTCAGTTTCGGTGGTTGTCTGGTTGTTTTCTGTCAATGGTTGGCTATTTTGGTGATGGCTAGTTTCAGTGATGGATGGTTGTTTTTTCTTTTTGATTTTTGTTGTTTTTTTTTTCTGGTTTCTGGTTGTTTTTCGGTCAAGCTTCACGCCTAGGGTTCTCCTTTTTGTGTTCAGATTTTCGGTGGTTCCCTAGTGTTTTCCTCCAAGTTGCCATCTCTATTCCTTGATGATGATTTGGTCCCTTTTTTATAATGATTTGAAGGGATCGC